>JADRCD010205822.1:0-18920 GCA_019843815.1 Montemys delectorum | reverse complement strand
AGAATGATTAAGCAATGCAAGATAATAGTCAATTAGTGAAACACATGATCATATTAGGTTCTAATTTAGTTAATTATAATAAAGTATTTTAAGGTTGTTCAAAGAGTGAAGAAATAAAAATGATCAATACTTGAAATCTATAGATAGATTTCTTAAAAATTTTCAGAGATCCAGAAAATATGGCACTTAATGTTATTTTTTAATGGTCTTTTGACTATGAGACATGTCTTTTACTGACAGTACCCTCATTCCAAGGAGATGAATATCAATACATCCATGCCTCCATGTAGAGTTGCTTTAATTGCTAGCTACTGGGAAAAAATGTCCTAATTTCATTGCAGACAAAAATGCTGTCAAAAAGGTCAAAATGATGAAAGATAGTACCCTGCTAACATATGACAAGACAGGGTAATCTGGACCATCATAATTCCAGCTTAAGATCTGTCAGATGTTCTGGGAAAGAAAGCTGAAGATAGATGTCCCAACATTATAAGAAATAGTGGGGACTGTCCAGGGTCCCTCTGTCAATTGTTTAAGTATTGAAAGCTGTGTCTTGTGTTTCTTGCATATTCAGGTAATATTTGTTGCCATCTTAAATATCTGATGGTATTGAAGACTAGTTATAGTCTAACAACTAAACTTTAGTTGTTTAGAATTGAAGATGTTCTAGATTTGAAAGGATAGTTTTCAGATGACAATAAAGGTTAAAATCAAACATCATTGATGTACAGAATTGTAAATTCTTGAAGTTAGGATAGATGACAGAATATTTCATCAAAATTCCCAGGTGTGATGCACTGGATGTTATAAGTGTATATTGTACCCTACACTTGATTTGCATAATTGTTATAACTGTGTTCAATTTATATCTGAGAGAAAAAAGCCTTATATTGGAATGAGAGAAGGAATTGTTGAGGTTTTGTCTTTTACTGTCTAGTGTAATGCTAAGTGCAAAACCTGGAGTCTGCATGTAGTCAGTGGGACCCTGGCCTCAAGTTAATTCAGACTGGTAAATCAAGATGCTGACAGCCAATAGCTTTGAGAAGAGATATAAGTGGAGTTTAGTTTCCTGGGCTTGAGAATAATGAGAAAGAGAAGCAGAGAGAATCACAAAGGGATAGAAGAAGAAGAACCAACAGGAGAGAGAGAGAGCAACCATGGGCCAGGGGGCAAGAGAACATGGCACAGAGGGCTGACTAGTTGTAGCTAAGAGCAGCCTGGATGGAACATAGTTAGTAATAACTTGGGTTGAGGATAAGAAGGTAGATTCTAACAGCATGGAAGGTAGGCACCTTTCCAACTATTGTGCTGCCTAAGACATATTTAAAAATATAAAGACTATCTGTGTCCTTTATCTGGGAACATAAATGGTCAAGACAGGGAGAAGGAGTATTTTTTCACTACAGCTACAAAATAATTTGTATTATTATTTTGAATTAATAACAGGAAAATAACAACTGAAGTCAGGGACCTGCTGTGACATCCCCTGGCTACAGATGTGCTCAGAGACATGAGCAGGTTAGAAGAATGAGTGTCCTGATAAGATAAGAAATCCTTTTATCATTCAGCTGTCAAAACGTTGCTTTTCATAACATGGATCATGTCTGGACAACATTAGTGATTAAATAGTGAGATTTGTCAATGCTGGAGAAGAGGTAAAGAGAAAGTTGAGTCCAAAATTTTATATTATTTCCCCAGGGCTACAGAACCAGTCAGTGCACCAGTGCTCAGAATCCAGGTCTGTGGTAAAAGGTTTGCTTATATAGATCTTCCTTTCCTGATGATTGCAAGGGAGGGAGTGTGGGTGGGGATACAGGTGCTTGAAAGTATTTTGACAAGCCAACTTAATCCAAGGAGATTTTTTTTTAAATAAATGAAATAAAACATTTTCTTCAAATTTGGCCAAATTTAGTTTTTACTGAATTATTTTGCTAGACACACTATTTACTTGAGTGTACTTTATACAACTAAAGGGCTAGGGGATATTAGATTGTGAATGCCCAGATATTTTTAATGTAAAATTTCCATATGTTTTGTTAAATCGATTGACTTGTACTTAACAGTGTGTTTTTACTTGACATATATTCACTTATGCATAGTAGATATATAATGATGAATTTACAGCTGAGTAGAAAATGGAGCTTGCTAAACTTAGCTTTTAATTCAAGATCCAAGTTGGAATAATTATAAATGTTTTACCTTACGGCCAAACTTCAAATTATGTGTTTTCAATTACATAAGTTTGAGGTTTAATTAAAAATAGTTTGTCTATGTTAAATGTATTAGTGCTATCTGACATCTATTAGATCCATGCAAAAGTGATATGATCTGTCACAGCTTCTTGTGTCCATTTTCTGAACTTTTTTTAACAATCCAGATTATATTCCTCTCCTGGTCTATTCTCTGACCATTTTCTGATTATAATCAGCATTATTCAGGGGAAGCAACATGAATGAGATAAAAAAAAAAAAAAAACAAAGAAGATATTTGAAGAAAAGTCAATTTTATTCACCATTCCATGGAGCAAGTTATAAAACATAGCCTATTCCATTTATTTATTTATTTATTTATTTATTTATTTATTTATTTATTTATGTTCCAGTGTGGGGGTCTGTCTTCGTGTGTGTGCATATTCATATGTATGTATGTGTTCCTGCATGTAGAAGACTGAAGTTGATGTCCAGTATATTTCACAATCACTGCCAAGTTTGATTTATTGAGGTAGAGTCTTCTGTAAGACTGGAGCTCCAAGAGTCTGCTGATCTAGCTACATGCTTGATGGGCTATTCTCTGACTCAACCTTCTACATGCTGGCCTCAGAAAATGCCTCCACATATGTCCAACATTTGCATGTTTCAAGCAATTGAACAGATACTTAGACTTGCATGGAAAGTGTTTTGCCAACAGAGTGATCTCCCAAGCCATATTTATTTGTTCTTTAGCAAGTAGGTGGTTAGAATGAAATATTCCATTTTTCCCTTCAGAATCAAGAAACCTATTATGTTTCTAACTTACATTTTGTATGTATGTAAGTATTTGACATATTAAGAAACTTAGGGAGACATATACTCTAGAACATGTGAGAAGGCGTGGTACTCTATCACAGAGGAATAACCAGCCATTAAAACAAAACAAAACAAAATAAACAACAACAACAACACAAAACCTTTACATTTGGGGACTAGCATCTATTTCTAGTCCTAAAAGGCACATTGACTTAGTCTTCAATACTGTCATAGCTAACCCAAAGCTTAGTGACACTTTGTCAGTGGCTCAGAAAAGTCTTTACTTTTCACATTGAGTCAGGATACAATAAGAAATAAACTTTTGTCAGATATTAATTTCAGAGTTTCCATTTAGAACCAAACTGTAAAATCAAATGGATCTTTTCTAAATATTATTATCTGAGTTTTAAGAAATTCGCTTAATTTAATGAAGTTGGGACAAATTTTCTCCTGGAGATTCTGGAATTTTTACCTCATTTGTTAAAAGAAACATTTAATACAATGATAAATACTTTTTAGTCTTCAATTGTCCTCCCATGTGGTCTCTCTCTCTCTCTCTTTCTCTCTCTCTCTCTCTCTCTCTCTCTCTCTCTCTCTCTCTCTCTCTTTCTCTCTCTCTTTCTGTGTGTGTATGTGTGTGTGTGTGTGTATGTGTATATGTGTCTTGTGTATATGTGTCTTGTGTATATGTGTGTATATGTGTATGCACATGTGGAGGCCAGACAGCAACCTCAGCAGGTGTTCCTCAAAGGCCATCTACTTTTTAAATATAAGAATCAGTCTAGTGACACTTAGAAAACTATGTGTGTTTGTGGTGATTTCAGGGACTCCTAGCAGCCAGAAGAATATGTCATATCTTATCAAGATGGCCAGTTACTCTTAAGTGCTCATTAATCTCTCTATACCTACTTGCCCTTTGAGGCAAGGTCTCTCACTGGGATTGGGACTCTCTGATTAGGCCTGGCTATCTAGCCAGTGTGCGACAGGAATCCACAAGTCTCTCTCTTCTCAATGATGCCATTACAAGTTTGCCTCACCATTCCCAGCTTTTCCTCAGGTGATTTTTTTTCTAGGATAAATTTATGTCCTCAAGGTTCTGTGTAAATAACTTTACTTACTCGCATCTCAATACCTACTCTTATTACAAGTTTTAACTCTTACATTCATGTGTTTTCAGGATGGTTATATTCTTCACTATATAGAGCAGGAAAATATCTACAGCATTATTTCTCACTAATCACATTCCCATAAAATACAAACTTGTGTCATTTGAACATTTGGAATCCCTTCTTCTGTTTCATAGTTGGTATTTATCTTACTTTATAAATTTAAACAACTAAGTACATAAAGCTTTGCTTCTGTACTTCTTCATTTACAACCTACATTTACATTCTATTATTCAAAATGAATATTCAATTGTGTATACTTTATAAATTTATGTGAATGCATTTAATTTATTCATATAGTATAGAAGCAAAGAAAATACACAATATGCAAGTAAACAAAATAGGGTCCTAGTTTTTTATTTGTTTGTTTTGTTTTGTTTTGTTTTTCAAGACAGGGTTTCTCTGTATAGCTCTGGCTGTCCTGGAACTCACTCTGTAGACCAGGCTGGCCTCAAACTCAGAAATCTGCCTACCTCTACTTCCCAAGTGCTTGGATTAAAGGCTTGAGCCACCAATGCCTGGCTTGTGTCCTAGTTTTTAAGAGAATTAATGCTAGAGATAAGAGCAGATGCTTGATTTCTCTGAGTATATAATGTCCTATAAATTCTGAAAACATGAGTATATTTCAAATTTATAAAATAAAATGATTATTCTTCTCAATGGTAATGCTTATAATGAATTTAAATTGCAATTACACTTGATGATATATGATTTAATCATGTAAGCATTTTACATGATTAATATATACCTGAAATTTCCAAGGGAAGATATAAAAAAAATCAATAATCAATGTGAAAAAATGCTTATATATGAACGTTTTATGGAGAGAAGAGCCATTGCATCTAATTATGAATTGTGAGTCTTGCCCTGGCATATAAGAAGAAAATATGAAATACTATAACAAAACACAGACAAGAAAGCAGTTCACAAGAATAAAATGGTGAGAAAGAATTGGAAGATGACCCAGTGGGTAAAGTGCTTGCCGCCCAAGCATAAGGACCTGACTCAACTCACCAAAACACTTGAAAAGATGAGCAGTAGAGTCTGCTTAGAATCCTATTATTCATGTTTTTTACTAATATTTTATTGGTTATTTTATTTATTTACATTTCAAATGTTACCCCCTTCCAGTTTCACCTCTACAAACCCTTACCCCCTACCCCTTACCCCCTGCTTCTAAGGGGGTGTGTCCCTACCTGCCCACTCACTCCTGCTGCAGTTCCCTAGCATTCTCCTACCCTGTATAATCGAGCCTTCACAGGACCAAAGGGTTCCCCTCCCAGTGATGCCAGATAAGACAATCCTCTGCTACATATCCAGCTGGAGTCATAGGTACACCCTCACGTGTACTCTTTGGTTGGTGGTTTAGTCCCTGGGAACTTGGGGGGGGGGTCTGGGTGGTTTATATAGTTATTCTTCCTATGGGGCTGCAAACCCCTTCAACTCCTACTGTCCTTGACTTAACTTCTCCATTGGGGTCCCCGCACTCAATCAGATGTTTGGCTGTGTCCATCCTTATCTATATTGGCGAGGACCTAGCAGAGACTCTCAGGAGACAGCTAGACCAGGCTCCCATCAGTAAGTTCTTGTTGGCATCAGAACTAGTGTCTGGGTTTGGTATCTGCCGATGGAACGGATCCCTAGGTGGGGCAGTCTCTGGATGGCCTTTCCTTCAGTCTCTGCTTCACTCTTTGTCCCTGCATTTCTTTTTGACAGAAGGAATTATGGAGTAGTAGGTTTGAGATGGGTGGGTACAGCTTCTATCTCCCCTTTGTTGGGTATTTGGGCTAACATCCTCCCTCTTGGGTCCTGAGAACCTCTTGGGTCTCTGGCATCTGGGACTTTCTAGTAACTACACATAGTTCCTCCTCCTCCACTGCTACACACCTCCTTTCAAATTCCTGACCCTCTGTACTTCTTCCCCATCTCCTCCCATATATGAACTGGCCTCACTTTTCCCCTCCCCATTCTCTCTCACTTTCAGATTCTTCGCTCCCTTTACTTTCCAGAGATTATTTTCTTTCCTCTTCTGAGTAGGACTGTTGCATCCACGCATTTCACCTTACACCAGTTAGAATGGCTAAGATCAACAACTCAGATGACAGCAGATGCTGGTGAGGATGTGCAGAAAGAGGAACAGTCCTCTATTGGGGCTGAGATTGCAAGCTGGCACAACCACTGTGGAAATCAGCCTGGCAGTTCCTCAGAAAATTGAACACAGTACTAACTGAGGACCCAGCTATACCACTCCTGGGCATATACCCCAAAGATGCTCCAACATGTAATAAGGACACAGGCTCCACTCTGTTCAGAGCAGCCTTATTTACAATAACTAGAAGCTGGAAACAACCCAGATGTCCCTCAGCAGAGGAATGGATACAGAGAATTTGGTACATCTACGCAATGGAGTGCTACTCAGCTATTAAAAACAATGACTTCATGAAATTTGCAGGCAAATTGATGGATCTAGAAAATATCATCCTGAGTGTGATATTCCACTCACAAAAGAGCACACATTGTATGTACACACTGATAAATGGATATTAGCCAAAAATAAGCTTAGAATATTCACAATATAATTCTCAGACCATATGAAGCTCAAGAAGAAAAAAGAATCATATTATTCTTATGGTGAGACAGGAAGCAGAGAAAGGACAATCTCCAGAAATCTCACAACATAGCTGTCCTAACATTTGTAGTAGCAAACAAAGGCACATTATGAAAAACAGAAAAAAAGGAGGACCAGCACTTGATGTTGTCTTCTCACTTCTGAGGGCATGACATAGCATGTACATACTTACACACACACAAAATGATTAAAACATAAAAAAGAAAAAGTTGTGTTTTAATTAAATCCTCATGTACTAGAATTTGGTAACTTCTTTCAGGGTTACTGGAATATTTCTTCTCTGATTCAAATAATTCAGATTCTAATTACCTATTGCAAAACATATGTACAAGACATTCATCCATGAGCACAGATTTTATTTGTAATAGTGAAAATGTAAACACTCTAAATGTCTGTTGGTAATAAACTGATTAAATAACTTTGAGTAAATCTCTAAAAAGGCCTATAATAAACTATAAAATAGATTGTATATCTTTATTTAATTGTGTGATTTAAGATAGATTATATTTAAAGGGGAGAAACAATGTGGAGAGAAATATAGTTTTTCTCATATAGGGACAACTAACCATGTGCTTGTGTGTGGGTGTATATTAAATATTTCCATATATACTTATGAATGAATAAAATATATGTATATATATGGGCACATGTGCATAACATGCTCACAATTACATTAAAATATGTAATTAAACAGAAGATTATCATCACCTGACATGAGAATGGATGCAAGAAATAAGGATAGACACTTGACCTCTATAAAAAAAAATGTAGTTCTATGAACTTGTAACTGAAGATTTTTCAAAATGATAAAATAAAATTATATCAATTCCCAAAATGAGAAATTGAAACAGATAATTAATGCAAATTGAAACTGATGACACAAATACAAAATTTCAGTATATATAAATTAATTTTATTATCCTAGAAGATGAGATGACAGAAATTAAAATATAAATCAAGACAATATGAGTGCTGTTGTAGTTGTTTGTCTTATTATTAATTGTAATTTTCATATCACTGCCTTGCAATCATTACTGATAGTCTGTGATGGAATGAAGCAATGGTGCTTTACTAGATGTACTATGGACCAGTATAAAATTGTAAGAAATGACAAGTAAGACCAAAAAGGACTGTGGCCCGTGCTATTTTCCCGCTGGCAGGAACACACGGACACACACAGGATCCTTCTGCAGCTAACCTTTATTACCATGTGGCGAGGAGAGGGCGAGCCCTGGAAATGCACTGCTTATATACACCCTGGAGTGGCGTGTTCACCTCTGATTGGCTGTTTGCTCATTACCTCATGAGATGCCTCGGGATAGACTGTGACTTGGCGCTCTCTGGCCCTAGGCACATGCGCAGACTACTTGTTACAGGGAGAAGACACCAGATGCCGGCACCATCTTGTAATGGTGGCTGCCAGCTCGGGTGCGGCTCTCTACATCTCCCTCTTTTTGTTTTAAATGATAGGCTCTGGCCAATGCCCCGTGTCTTAGGCTAGCTGATGTGCTGTCCATTACCAGCACCAAGAGATTGGTGGGATCCTTTGGATCACTACTCATTGGTGTGCTCCTGGTTTATGGCATCAGCCTAATCCCGTCGTAGGGGCCAAAGGCCGTGGGCCTCAAGGACTTATGGGTGCAGCTCTCTACAAAGGATCATGTTGTTCAAAACTGAAAATTGCAGTTTGAACTTGGAATGTATTTTTATTCCAAAAGAATTATGTGATCAATAGATTTTTTTTGTTTTTGTTTTTGTTTTCCTTTTTTTTTTCAAGAAAACTGTCTAAGAAGGGGCAGCAAGCCTGTGAAAACTCTCAGAGTATGATGCTTGCTGCTAAATATCATATGGCTCTAAAGCAAGAAGCTTCTCTTTGGACACTGGCCAATGAAGAGCATAAAAAGACCTCAGAAATCCCTCACCACTCAATGAAAAGAAGCTCTCAGATGTGGTCTCATCTCATAAATATGACTGAATAATCAAGTTTGAAAAGAATACTGTTGGCTGAGATTGGGCAATGTAGACATCAAATGTAATAAATAACACACACTGCATACTCCTTATTCATTTTTACATTTATACATTCACTTAGAGGATACTAGAAACCTGAATTATAATTTTTAAAATTAGTGTACAAAGAAACTAAAAGGACATTCTTTGCTGCCTCTATTCACTGCACTTTAAATTCCCAAAGAATGAATAAGATTTTTTTCTATAGATTATCCAAGTTAATAAATATAGGGGGGGGAATCAATATAGTTCATTTTCATAGTAATTTTTTTGAACCTAACAAAATAATTCTTTAAGCAATAATCATCAATATTCAAGGCTGCCCAAGTGACCTCTAAGCCATCCAAACAAAGTATGCCTCTGAAGGAGATATATGACCCACATATGAATAATTCTTACCAAAGTGTCTTTGAGGCTCATTAAAGGTGAGCACTAACTTATAGGAACAGAGAGCTTGTTAGATGAGATGAGAGGGATGGCTGTAATGTCTGCATGATAAATAGGTTTCTTTTAATACACTGCTGTAAGTTATAAAAAGTGATGGAAGAGAGATCATTAATTCAAGCCAAAGTAAGAAGGAACTTTGCCATTGGCCGTTTGCTTGAAAAGCTGAAACAAGCAAACTTGGAGCCAAGTACTAATAAACCAACTTCAACAGTATCTAATATGCTTTGCAAATTGACTTATTAGATTTATTTTAATGTAGCTACTTGAGAGTAATAGTGGGTATTCCAATTTTTTGCCTGTAATCACATATCAGTGAATACATACCATGTGTGTTCTTTTGTGACTGAGTTACCTCACTTAGGATATTTTCTCGTTCCATCCATTTGCCTGCAAATTTCATGAAGTCATCATTTTTAATAGCTGAGTAGTACTCCATTGTGTAAAATGTACCAAATTTTCTGTATCCATTACTCTATTAAGGGACATCTGGGTTGTTTCCAGCTCCTGGTTGTTATAAATATAAATAAGGCTGCTATGAACATAAGGGTTCATGTGTCCTTATTACACATTGGAACATCTTTGAGGTATACGCTCAGGAATGGTATATATAACTGGATCTTCATGTAGTTCTATGTCCAATTTCTTGACGAACTGCCAAACTGATTTCCAGAGTAGTTGTACAGCTTGCTGTACCAACAGCAGTGGAGGAGTGTTCCTCTTTCTCCACATCCTCACCAGCATATGCTGCCACCTGAGTTTTTGGACTTAAGCTATTCTGACTGGTGTGAGGTGGAATCTCAGGGTTGTTTTGATTTACATTTCCCTGATGACTAAGGATGTTGAACATTTCTTTAGGTGCTTCTCAGCCATTCAATATTTCTCAGTTGAGAATTCTCTGTTTTAAGAATTCTTTGTTCTCCAATTTTAATTGGGTTATTTGTTCTTTGGATTCTAACTTCTTGAGGTGTTTGTATATATTGGATATTAGCCATCTATTGGATGTGGGAATGGTAAAAAATCCTTTCCCAATGTGTTGGTTGCCATTTTGTCCTATTGACAGTGTTGTTTACCTTACAGAAGCTTTGAAATTTTATGAGGTCCCTTTTGTCAGTTCTAGATCTTAGAGCATAAGCTATTGATGTTCTGTTCAGGAAATTTTCTCCTGGGTCCATATGCTGGAGGCTCTTCCCCACTTTGTTTTCTATTAGTTTCAGTGTATCTGGTTTTATGTGGACGTCCTCGATATACTTAGACTTGAGCTTTGTACAAGTATATAAGAATGGATCAATTTGCATTCTTCTACATGTTGACCTCCGGCTGAATCAGCCCAATTTTTTGAAAATGCTGTCATTTTTGCACTGAATGGTTTTAGCTCCTTTGTCAAAGATCAAGTGACCATAGGTGTGTGAGTTCATTTCTAGGTTTTCAATTCTATCCCACTGATCTACCTGCCTGTCACTGTACCAATACCATGCAGTTGTTATCACTATTGCTTTGTAATAAGCTTCAGGTCAGGGATAGTGGTTCTTCCAGAAGTTCTTTTATTGTTGAGAATAATTTTCACTATCCTGATATGAAGTCCAAGAAGAAAGAAGACAAAACATTAGTGCTTCAGTGCTTCTTAGAAGGGTAAGCAAAATACACACAGGAGGATATATGGAATCAAAGTGTGGAGCAGAAACTAAAGGAAAGGCCATCCAGAGACAGGCTTACCTTGGAATCCATTCCATTTACATCCACCAAACCTGGATGCTGTTGTGGATGCCAGGAAATACTTGCTGACAGAAGCATGATATTGTTGTCTCCTGAGAGGCTCTGCCAGAGCCTGACAAATACAGAGGTGGGTGCGCGCAGCCAACCATCAGACTGAGAACAGGGTCCCCAATGGAGGAGTTGGAGAAGGGACTGAAGGCACGCTAAGGGGATTTGCAACACCATGTGGGGGAGCAACAGTGTCAATTGGCCAGACTCCTTGGAGCTCCAGGGGAATGGAACACCGACCAAAGAACACATATGGAGGGACCCACGGATCTGGTCGCATATGTAGCAGAGGATGGCCTTGTTGGACATCAGTAGGAGGAACGACCCTTGGGCCTGAAGGTGTTTGATGCCCCATTGTAGGGGAATGCTATGGTGGGAAGATGGGAGTGGGTGGGGGGCGGGTAAGTACCCTCATAGAGGTAGGGGAGAGGGGATGGAATAGGGGTTTCTGAAGGGGAGATCTGGAAAAGGGAAAACATTTGAAATGCAAATAAAGAAAATTTCCAATAAAAATTTTTTAAAAAGATCAATGATAGATTCTGAACTTCCAGAGATATGTGCTGATATCATTCTATGTCATGTGGTGATTTGATATAAACATTCTTTTACATAATCAAAACTGGAGCAAATTACTGTGAGTGTAGATGAAATAGAAATAATGCCACCTTGTTGTATCATCAATGGGTACTGCTGCTGACATTATTCATGCTAAGAGCACGTTTCAAATATTCTTAATCAAAGAAACAATAAAAGTGGTCATTGTGATATTTCATGTTGACACTGAATGACATCAAATACTTGTCAGTGAATTAGTTTACTAAAGGAGAAGAAACACTCCATCATAATTCTTGAAGCCGGAATATTGCTTCACCAGCCACAGGCAACATTCACTTTCTTTCTGTTTTGTTTATTCTTTATTTTTCTCTGTTCATTTGATATTTACTTTTTTTAATTAGATATTTTCTTTATTTACATGTAAATTTCTCCTTTCCCAGTTTCCCCTCCAAAAAACAAACAAACAAAAACAAACAAGAATAAACCCCTGTTGCCTCCTCCCTCCCCATGCCTGCCACCCTACCCTCTCCCACTTATTGGCCCTGGCATTCCCCTACACTGGGGCTCAGAATCTTCACTGAGCTGAGGTCCTCTCCTCCTATAGATGGTTGAATTTGCAATCCTCTACTATATACACGCTGCCAGAACAATCAGTCCCACCATGTATAGTCCTTGGTTGGTGGTTGGGTCCCTGGGAGCTCTGAGGGTACTAGCTGGTTCATATTGTTGTTCGTCCTAAGGGGCTGCAAACCCTTCAGCTCCATAGGTCCTTTCTCTAACTCCTTTATTGGGGACCATGTACTCAGTTCAATGAATGGCTGTGAGCCTCTACACCTGTATTAGTCAGGTATTGTCAGAGCCTCTCAGGAGATAGCTGTATTTAGGCTGGCTTGTCCTTCCTTCAGTCTCTGCTCCACAGTTAATCTCTGCCACTCCTTCCGTGTGTATTTGGTTCCCCCTTTTAAGAAGAAATGAAATGTCCACCTTTTGGTCTTCCTTCTTCTTAAGTTTCTTGTGGTTTGTGGGTTGTTCTTCCGTATTCCAAACTTCTGGGCTAATAACCACTTATCAGAGATGTATGCCATGTGTGTATCTTGAGTAATCTGTTACTAGAGTGAGCCCTCTTCCCACAAGAATAAAAAAAAAAAAGCCCCAAATTTTTGAGTATTATTAGATTAGAGATCTTGTCAATTGAATCACCAAATCAAAATATAACAGAGATAAATGGAAAGTTGGTATTAGAGTAGATTTGAAGCTGTCCTTGTCATTGATCAGAGGACAGATTTGATTTGAACTAGATTCATTTGGAAGGGGCTCAAAAATTAGGAATGTTATTCTCGAGAAAGTGCTAAGAAAGTTAACACTTCATTCCAAATTGAGTTTCTAGGTGTTTTTTCAAAGGCATACACTGGCCTGGGCAGACAGCTTGCTGCTGATATATAGAATGTAAAAGGAAATACAGTCCAGATACCATTACCCTCTGGATATTGTCCACATTAGGATATCAGCTGCAGGAGTGTAACCTATGCTTGCTATAATCTCCAGAAAGAGGAACAAGCGTATATGATTTACTGACTCTGATCAAATTTGAAATTCTGTCTGGAAACCTGTGCCAAAATAGCTTTACATTTTCAGCCTACTAAACTTTTTATGTTTATATGCTGCATTGTGCACACTAGTGTGTGTGTATGTGCATATACTAGTGCGTATGTCTATGCAGGTGCACGCATGTATGTTGGTTGTGTGTATTATAGGAATGCGTGTGAATAGGTATGTGGGCATATGTATGTGAAGGCCAGAGGTTAACATTTAATCTTAATTCTTCACATTTCCTGGGTTTTACACTAAACGTGAAGCTCATAGCTTCATGCATGCTAGACAAGCACTTTATCCTCTGAAGATTCTTGTCTTTTTGCCTTTCTAGAGATTATCACTCTTTATTCATAATCTAATGTGCATCAGCCAGGTACCCAGTGAGACACAATGGAACCATGCACTGAGTACATAGGTTTCTAGGAAATCTAGAAGTACGTAGAATATCAGAGTGTTAAAGAAGTGGCAGACATTCTTGTACACAATCCTCTGTGCATTACTTGGTACTTACCCTCCTCACCCATAATTTCTGAAGGAGACCTGTAAATAGTTGATTCAGGGGTACAGTCATAGGATTCCCTGCCTCATCCCAAAGGTCATAGACTTTTAGCAGGTGCTAAGGGAGAAGGGCTCAAGACATCCCATCCTTCACAGAAGGTTGCAGTTGCTGTAGCTGAGTGTTCACATTGACCCCCTCCTACACAATAAATTATAGAGTTAATTGTTGCAAAAAGGGATGGCCTAATGAGCCCACCCCCTCCCCAAAGAAATGGTCATTACTGGGATTAGGTCCTTTGTTGCTCACTACTCTAACTTCCCTTATGTTACCCACAGTCTTGTAAGTTCCCTTTCATCTACGTTCCTATCAATAAGGCCAACAAAACTTATTGGTTCACCAAGTTCCACTAGGGTGGAATGATTTCTCTGTTCCTTTCCTTAATGACCTACTTGGGATGAATGCACAATTATTTTTGTGACCCCAGGGAAAAAAGAACATGATATAATTGGAGAAACGAAAATAGCCTAAGTGACAGTGAAAATCTCAATCCTGATTTTTTTTTTGTTAAGTAGCTCTCTAGATGGAGATGCTTTACCTATTGACAACACCAGCTACTTATTTTATTAAGTAAAACATATGCCAATAAAGCTAAGGAACACATGGAAAAGTGGTCAAGGCCTATGTTCAATTAATGTACCTGTTCCAGGAACACACAACAGTATCTAATTAAGATATCAATTAAAAGTCATAATACATTCTTAATTAGAATATGTAAAAGTACAGTTGTATTTTCCTCTTTTAAATTAGTTGAAACAGATGATTGACAGGCATTGCTAATATAATTATTCTCTTATTGTTCATAAATAGAAGAACCACATAAGTAAAAAAAGTATATGGATAAATAACAATCTTACAGTTATTGGACAAAGTGTTGAAAAGGTGGTTTGGGTGTGCTGACCCAAGAACATTGTGTCCTCACCAACTCTGTGATTGTTCTTGCTTTTTACCTCCACCTAAGCTGTACTGTGGCTCAAATTGGACAAACCTTATTCTTAAACTTCTTTTCTAAACTTTCTAAATGTCCAGATGTTTGCTAAATCTCTTAAAACCCAAGGGAATATTTAATTTGGCAGGCTAAATATTGTAGTAGGCCCATAGGTGGTTGCAAAAGTCTGATGTGTACTATCATGGAGATAATAACATACCCTCCTCTGCTGGGGCAGAATGGTCTCAAGACAGTAAACACTGGCACCTCAAATCGAGAGACTAACATTTCTAGGCACTATACCCATATTTGTTTCATTACATTATGCTCTTAAAATGCATTTGCTCCCTTATTCATATTCCTTTTTATGTGGTGATGTATGTACAGGTGCACATGTGAAAGCCTGCCTAGGGAAGTGGGAGTAAACCTTGGGTTTCAGACACAGGAAGTCTATCTATATACTTTGAGGCAACATTACTTAGAACAAACCTAGAGCTCATCAAAAACATTGGGAAGACATTTATTGATGCACAAGGATCTTTATTTCTCGATCTTCAAACTCCATGATGTTATTACCAGAGGTGCTGCCACATCTAGAATTTGGGGTTTTCAAGTTGGGACACAGACATGTGCTTGCAAAGCAGGTATTTTTCTGACTTATCCACACTCCCATAATTTCCACCTGTTCACGTTGTGCTTGTTAAATGGAATCCTCTCAAAGATAGAACTCTGGTTGACAAATTATTTTACCTACTAATACAGAATATGTGAAAAATACTGAACTTGAAACAAGCATTTATTAACTATTGAAGAATTAATGAAAAGTATATTGAGGAGAGTACTCACATGTGTGTGTGTGCACTAATATTACAAATACTAGGTGAATACTATATCTGTAACTTTTCATAAAATTGAAATTTCCAAAACAGTAACTAATTGTCACATATTTTTATCAGTCCTCAGAGAAAGCGAAACAAAATTCTTGCAAGTAGAATGACATTGACTCTAAGATACATAAGCTCAAATATGTAATATCAATTCTGTTTATTAGTAAAAATAAACTACAATCTTTGTATTATATGGACATTTTCTCACTCTCTGTGTATATATATATGTTTCTACTTGTTAGTATGGTGTGTGTGTGTGTGTGTGTGTGTGTGTGTGTGTGTGTGTGTGTAGGTGTGTTTGTGTGCTTGTGTATGTGTGCATGATTGAGACACAAATGTAAGCATGTTCACATCTGTTTCAGCTAGAGGTTTATGTAAGGTGTCTGCAGTTCTTTACTTTTACTTTTTTGAAACCAATTTCACTGAATCTGAAGATCATTGATGGTGCTCTAACAGTTGGCTATTGAGAATGAGGAATCTTATTTCGTGTATTCCTTGGATCTGGAGAATCTCACCATATGCCAATGATACTGAATTTTTCCTGTGGGTGCACATGATTACATGCAGATCTTCGTGCTTATTTGATAGATTCTTTATTTTACTTGAGCTATTTCTTTGCCCCAGTGCTAATGTTGGAAGGTGAAAGAAAAAGCAGAGAGTCTAGGCCTGCCTCACCCTATATCCCTTATCTAAGAATGAGATATCCACAAAATCATGCTTGAGAGTGTAGTGGGTCAGGCATAAATGCTGAGGATCGCTTTCACAGCCTATATATAGTTAAGTTGGAGTTTTAAAGACAGGATATACATGATATCTTGACATACAGCACAGTACATCAGGAATAGAACATTGGTTATAAGCTAACAAGTTTTAAGGCTATTGTTTTGATACACAGAAATAGTCATTTAATTGAAATATTTTCTGAGAAATTGTTTTAGAACTCTCATTGAGAAGTGGATGTATTCACAAGCTCCACAGATAAGTACAATTGTTGCAAAAGGATGAAGACCTGAGTTCATATCTCTAAAATCTATGAAAAAGCTAACTGTGGCCTGGACATCTATAAGGCTGGCACTGAGCAGGACTTCAGAGACAATAGGATTACTATAGCTTGCTAAGGAGCAGCAAAGCACCCAATTTAATGAGACATCATGTTTGAACATAGTAAATCCATCTTAGTTTTATTTCTGCTGCTGTTATAATATATACTTGCCAAAAGCAACTTATAGAGAAAGGCTTTATATTTCTTACCTTCCATACATAACTGTAGGAAAGTCACAGTGGCTGAGGCTTGAAGCAGCTGGTCACAGGCACACTCTTGCAGAACTGTGTGCATGCATGCTTACAATGCAGTTGGCTCATTCTACACTTATTCACCCCAGTCCCCCAACCAGGGATTGATGCTGCCCACATTCAGCTTGGGTCTTCCCACATAAATTAAGACAGCAAAAGACAATTGCTGACATGGTCATATGTCAACTTGATCTAGACAGTTCCTCACTGAGATTTTCTTCACAGGTGACTTGAGGTTGTTGTACCATAATGAAGATGTAGACTGGTAGAATAGGACAGAAAACACTCTCCTCTGGCTTCTGCGTATGGGCTGGGGTGTGCACACCTTTATATCCATGTAAGAATATAACACACACAGAAACACATACACAGACACACAGACACACATACAAACACACACACACACATACAAACACACACACCAAGGAAAAACTAAGAGGAAGAATCCTTATTGATCCCTACTTCAATTGTTACATCTTGTGCTTGCTACAATCAAATCTGGAAGATTTCCTATGTTTTTCTCCAAGAATTATCCTTTGGATTTTCAAATTCTGAGGACAAATTCTGATCCCATTGAGTCATTAATTAATTTTTAAAACATTCATTTATTTTAATTTTATGTCTATGAGTGTTTTGACTGTATATATGTATTACTTCACATACACATAGATATGCATGCCTGGAATTTGAGAAGATCAGAAAAAAACATCAGATTTAGTGAAACTTGAATTACAAGTTATTATAACAGTCCACTAAGGATCACACTTGGGTCCCCTTGAAGAGCAGTAAGTGCTCTTAACCAAGCACCCATCTGTTGAATCCCAACACTTATTTTCATTTTAGCAAAATAGAAAAATCTAAAGATGAAAGATAGAATCCAAACCTATCAAAATCTGTGATTTCCTTGTGGTTGCCATGAGAGAGGCGATCTGCTTTCCTGAGACTCTGTATATGTGTGATAGAAGCATTTGTGTCTTCGAAAAAGAGGGCTATAAAAATGTTGTCTAAAATTGCTGGGCAGCTATAAAGGAAATAAATGACTCTATTACATTGAAACATAAGCAGACACTACCTGTAAAGCCTTGGACAACAGGTGAAACCATCTTCTATTAATAAATAGAAGGTTGATGACTTATCCTCATATGGAAGATAAAGGAAAACCAGCATCATTTTATGGGGAAGGCTTTGGGATCTTTGGATTTCTGGTGCTGATATGAGAGTGCAAGGGCAACATGATATAATACAGTCTCTCTTCAGGTAGAAAAGAAAATAGTTTGTTCTAATTTACTTTCCCCTGATGAGAAGAGAATGAGTTTTCTTGCTCCTGAACCCCAGAGTACACTCTTAAAAACTAACCTGGAGTGTCCAGGAAAGGCAAACATGAAGAACAATTCTATGTTCCCTGTGACAGGCATGGCTGCCTCATTCCATAACTTTCACTAAGGGTAAAATGAGAAAGGAAAGGGTTGATCTTGCAACGATCGGGGATCGGGTGAGGCTTACAGAAAAGTTACAGGAAGTGGAACAAAGTTTAATTTCATTTTTTGTGTGTGTGGAGTGTTAGAGAGACTCCATAAGCACACATATGTAGATGTTTCATGGAGTACTGCAAACACATATTCTCCATGTCCAAACTACAAGTCAAGCTTGGATGCAGTTCTGTAAGAGCTGTGCATCTTGAATTTGAGATAAGTTATGTCCCAAGACCTGATGCTGACCAGTGCAGCTAGGTGGCCTCATCTCCACCGTGCTGGGATGACAAGTGTGTACCACCATGGCTTTATGACAAAATTCTAAGGATGATGTTCAGATTCTCTTGCTTTCTTGTCATATCTTATATAGCCAAGACCTAACCCCAGTCCCCGGTTTTGTTTCCCATGTTAGAGCTCCAGAGTTTTGCACATAGATAGTTTTAGATTCTTATGATTTGATCAAACACAGATGTATGGATACATGATCACACACACATATACCCATACACATACCCCTTACATACACCCTCCACACTTACACAAACATTTATGTGATCATATAGTCACATAAACACCTATATGTACATACATGACCATAAAGACAAAAAAAATGATCAT
>JADRCD010205821.1:0-36707 GCA_019843815.1 Montemys delectorum | reverse complement strand
GTGTGTGTGTGTGTGTGTGTGTGTGTGTGTGTGTGTGTGTGTGTGTGCGTGTGTGTGTGTGCTTATTCACTTTCTTATGAGTTAAAGGGAAAAGATGTTTCAGTTATTTCAATTAGGAGCACCTTCATTTTTCCCTTTGGTATTTTCTATCATTCTGGTTTTTGAATTTCCTAAAAGTACGAACTGTTAAAAACGAATAGGAAAAAATATATAAATTCAACATAAATATTAATATTAATTTTAATCAATATACATTTTTATTTTAAAACATGAAATCAATAGAGAAATATCTTGTAATCTGTCTTGTACACATGGCTGTAGGTACTTTTCATGCTGTGCTCACGTTTATGAACTTATATATTTTAAACTTGACTACATGCCTCCTCATTTTGCACTGTCTTCGTTAAATGTTAACTTCAGGTGAGACAGTTTTTATGTATCAATTAGTAACTGAACCTTGTGTTTACTGTATTGATATTAATCTTTTCAAATTGATCTGTCCTTTTTTATGTGAGATAGTAAGTTCATGCTTCACATTGTATTATGAACTATTTCAATAAAACATGGTTTATTGCCTTTTAAACAAACAAACAAAATCCTCAGGCTAATAGAAGAAAATTGAAAAGTATTAATGAGGTATAAAATAGATGAAAATAAGTGGTATTTTGAGTCAGTAAATGGTATTTTTTATGGTTACCTTGAAATTTTGAATCATTTCAAATAAATATATATCTACTACTCAAATGAATATATATAATAATTGCCTCAAAATATCTGGAAATGGATATTGGAATGTTTAAACTTTAATAACAAGTATCATATGTTTAGTATTCCATTTCAAGATTTCAGCTAAGTAAAAATGTTTCTTTTTCAGGTCAGTGTTTAAGGGTATGAAGCACATGTGAGCACACAGAACAAGTCCCTGGCAGCTGCTGAGGCACCATCACTTGGCAAAAGTGCATGTGTTGCTTCCTTCTTCTCTCAATGGAATGATAACAGGTCTTCCCAAAATACAAAGTATCCACAGAACTTTGGAGACATTCCACCCACCGGCTGACTCAGACAGATGTAGACACCAATAGCCAAACAGTGGAGGGAGTTTGTGGACTCATGGAAGAATATGAGAATGGATTGCAGGCCCCAAAGAGGATAGAAACTTAATAAGAAAACAAGAGTCAACTAACCTGGACCTCTCAGGGCTCTCAGAGACAGAATTGCCAACCAAATAACATACACAGGCTGAACCTACGCCTTCTGGCTCATATGTAGCAGATACCCAGCTTGGTTTCATGTGGATCTCAAACAACTGGAGAGGAGGATATCCCAAAAGCTGTTGCCTATATATATAGGATATGTCCTTCTAGTTTGGCTGCCTTGTCTAGCCTCAGTGGGCAAGAATACACCTAGCATCATGAAGACTTGATGTGCCAGTGTGGGAAGAAAGGTACATCGATAGGTAGATAGATAGATAGATAGATAGATAGATAGATAAATAGATAGATAGATAGATAGATAGAGACATAGAGACATAGAGACATAGAGACATAGAGAAATAGAGACAGATGCATAAATAGATGGGTAGTAGCTAGATAAATGACAGGTAAATAGATGATAGATGATAGATTGATATAGACAGACAGACAGACAGATAGACAGAGCCACGATGAAAATAATACCCAAAGAAAATGTAAATGAAATAATGTTTTGTTTATTTTAAATAAATTGTGAATATTAAAGGGCATTTTTAGAAATATTATCCAAGAGTTTACTTATCCAAATGTGTTTGAATTTTTAAAACATCCCTGAAAATATCTTGGAAAATTAGGATTGTCAAGTAAAAACAGTGGATATTTTATGTTCATCTTTTTCCCTTTATTTATTAAGGAAAGTAGGAGAAAAAGAAGCACATCCCCCTTATGGTAGGTCTACAGCTCACATATTTTCAGTATTAACTTAGTTGACATCTTTATATAAATTAGATATTTATAATAAAATAATTATATGTTTACCTGGAATCTGTCTGTGATATGAGAGATGTTTTAATATAAGAATATATAAAAATACACCAAAGTCAGAGACCCAATAGGAAGTCTAACTTATCACAATGTCATTAGATTCAAATATGATTCTCATGCCTGAATGGAAAATTTCTGGCTATGTTATTTCAATGAATAACAGTAACATTAATTTTCTACTCTTTCTGCCATTAAAAAAAAAAAAAAACAAAAATCATTAAAAACCTTGAAAATTACTTCCACCAACATAATCCCAGGACTTGTCGAAGATACAAATGGATCTTTTCTGTTTATCTGTCAAAATTGTTTAGAACTATTTTTACATATGTACATATTTATAATAGTGTAACCTATAATCAGACACTTAAATGGTGGGAAAGAATTATAAGCTACTTATTTTACAGATTCATTTTCTTTTTTCAATACTTGGGTCATAGGGTATGTGAACAACTGTGTGATGCAATCCAAGGAGCCCTAAAGAGAGCATCAGATCTGGAACATGTGTCACAGGTAATTGTGAGCTACCATGGGGGTGCAGGGAACTTGAAATCAAGCCCTCTGCTAGAAAAATGTGTGCCATTTACCCTCTGAGCTCTCTCCTGCTACCCTAAATTGTTCTCAACATTTGGGTGACATGCACCATGGAAGCATCACACCATTGGCCTTCAAATGTCTCACCACCTCACACTTCTGCACCTATCCCGAAACTATCCACAAGAGCCTTCGTTGTACATAAGTCCCCAGGGTATATTTTATTTCACTGGATGGGCAATGTTCACACTCTAAAACTCATTTAGATAATAAAGAAGATGTTGCTGAAAGGGAATTAACAAAATACATTTATTGGCTCATGTAATATTTTTATTAAGGTTGATGGATTACTTTTTATTTTCGTGAGGAAGGTTTAAAGGTCAAGACTGTCTTCAGAGTGAATTCTGTTAATAGGATGAAGCTGTGACCTGGGTATGAATACAATCATGCAAAACACATAGTAAAATCACTCTTGAAAAGAAAATGGGGAAGCCGAATGAGGCAAAGAACAGCGTAGGTTTGTTGTTGTTGTTTGTTGAGAGTTTGCTTATTTCCGGAAGATGCCCCTTTTAATGATGTTTGAACAGACCTGGTTTGCACTATACTCAAATACTGTACAAAATCGCAAGAAATGCCACGATTTGACTACTTAATTTCTACAAAAACATCATTGTGAAGTTGCATTGAATTTTAAAAGTCAACTAATAACTGCTAATGTACACATCAGTCACAGGTAAAGTTAGTTTTGACAGAAACACAGTTAACTTGAGCTTATTTCAGGGGTGGAATTAATATTTTATATATTAACAGAAAAATGAATTTTACCCATTAACAATTAATAATTTTATAAAATTGAAAATCATGTTTCTTACTTTATTGGGTGGGGGTGTGTGTGTGTGTGTGTGTGTGTGTGTGTGTGTGTGTGTGTGTGTGTGTGTGACATAATCCGCAATCTGTTGATGATATCTTAAAGTCATTGTTTAAAAATGTTCAACTCTTACCAAAACCTCTTCTGGTATACAAAGCTGCTGTAAATTCGAGTCAATGAAATTGAAAGTTGCGATTTACAAAAGCAGATTTACATTAATTCTTGTCTGAAAAAAAAGCTGCTTTCCAGACAGAAAAATGTGCCAACTAACTGCCCTTTCCTTTAAAATTAGCGGCTTCTGAGCCCTAATGAGAAGAAGCCTTAAGGCAGAATTTGCAGTAAACAGGAAAGAAGAGAATCGTATAAGTGCTCATCTGTACCTGGGACACCTATGAATTCTCATTGCTTGGAGTTTTTGGCACAACTTTCTAATCTGATCTGAGTGAACTTTGCTCCACTGCAGCCAAGACGGCTGCTTGCTTCCATTCTCCAGCACCAGAAAAGTTCAGCTGACAACACATACTTGGAAAGACTAAGTCCATATATCTTCTTCTTCTATTTTTTTTTAATGGTAGGTAGTTTCCAATGATTGAAGTGAGCTGAAAGGTTCAGTTACTACTTTCAAATTAACTCTGAAGCTAAAAATACAATGACTGTGACATTCCAATAGTTATTAAATTTAAGCATAATTAATATCCTGTCATGGTGACTCACAGTTATTTGAGCTTGTCATGCTTGTAATATGTACATGGCTATAGATATGTTACATAGTAATTAAATGCTGTTTCCATATCTCTAGCTTTCTCCTTATGTGTGTCAAGCTTCCAATTACACTAGCAGGGGTTCTGAACATTCCTAAAGCAACCCGGCCCGAGGTTTGGCTGTTTCATATATTTAAGTGGCAATATTAATCTCTGATCATTCTTAAGCAACAATAGAAATATGTTTCTAAGTAATATCTAAATCAAATGTTTCCCAAAGTGTGACATAGAACACATCTTTTATCATAATTAGAACATTAAGAAATAAATTATGGGATCTAAAATCCAGTTTAAACAAGTTCCTAGGTAAATGTGTTAAAAAAGGCAATGGCTCTTTGGGCACGGGATGTTTTCTGCCTGTATTTCCACGAGTTAGCAAATGCAGGTCTCTTTTAGAGGTCTACTGGTAAGCTCTACCATTATATACATACTATACATATTGGGTCATAAATTAGCAGTTATTAGTCAGACTGTACAAAGCAAGAACAAAAATAAAAACAGAAAACAAGTGTAACATTGCTATACAGCCCAAAAGTAACCAGTGTCTAGACTCATGGACTGACCCCTAATACAGGCTCCCGGTTTAAATAGGTTGCCCAATAAACTAAATTAAAAGTACCAAACAGAACAGGGAACACTATTCTAGACATTCTGTCGATTTTGCTGACACTGTTGAAGGTTTTCTTGGCTTCAGCGGGCTTGTTCTCTGGCTTCTTGTTTGGTTCTGGCGTCGTTGCACTTTTGGAAATGGTAGAGAGGACAGGATCTTTGGAAAGATTCGGGGCATAGTTGGCAACAGCTACTGCATAGGCATTGTTCTGTATCATGACGGAGCCTTTATCTTTTTTCTATAGGAAAATACAAAAGTTGATACAATGTGGGTTTAGTCTGCATCTTAAAAATTTCCAAACTACAATTCAAATTCTAGGAAAAAAATATTATTCAAAAATTCATCATTATTAGCAGGCAAGAAACATTAAGGGAAGTAAACAAAACAAGTTCAGTAAATCTTAAAAATCCTGAGTGAAGAAACCTATATAGAGAACAATACAGGCACCGTTATACTAGAAAATTAATTTCTGTTTTATACAAGGAAAATTA
This sequence comes from Montemys delectorum, assembly GCA_019843815.1. Lineage (NCBI taxonomy): Eukaryota > Metazoa > Chordata > Mammalia > Rodentia > Muridae > Montemys > Montemys delectorum. The sequence continues at coordinate 31,431 of JADRCD010205821.1, read as the reverse complement.
ATGCTAGAAAATATAAATTAATAAAATTTTAAAAATAGTTACACTTTTAAAGTCATTCATCTGCTTTTAATAGTGAGCAAATAAAATATAAATATTTTAAAAAGGAACAATTCATCAACAATGAATGACCACAGATTTTTCCAGGTAACAGAACTCCACTCACTTTGTGGTGAACTTGTAAGGGAATGTTTTAAGGCATGAAATTGTAACTTTATGTAGAAGTTACAGATGTAGAAGAAGAGAAGCCTGCATGCAAACCACTATTGTAATAAATAGATATGAACTCTATCTTTTCAACTTTCCTAAACATTCCTTTTCTTTCTTATTAATGAAGAATTTCCAGTTCAGGTGTCAGTAGCTTTTGTCTCAGTTCCTATCACTTGTTCCATCAATTCTCCTTTGTGTTCTTTCAGCTTGGCCTAACTAGTTCCAGTCATTAGAAACTCTTGCTATACAGAGAGACTTAGGAACCAACTTAGAACACAAGTTCTAAGCTTAAATCTCTCCAACAGTAACTCAGTAAAACAATTCTCTGTGTTCATTAAGTATAAACCCTTGTGAAATAAGTTTGGTTTTCTAAATATTTGCCACCTAGGGAACCTTGGGGAATCTCATTAGGTTTCATAGGTTACCCTGGATTTAAATGTAGTTTCCATGGAATGCTTTGCCTAAAATAAACGTTGTTCCCTATATGTTCCATCTCAGCGTACTTAAATTTGTTTCTGTCATAACATTTATTAAAGTATATGAGAGCTGGGCAGTGGTGGCACACACCTTTAATCCCAGCACTTGGGAGGCAGAGGCAGGCAGATTTCTGAGTCCGAGGCCAACCTGGTCTACAGAGTGAGTTCCAGGAAACCCTGTCTCAAAAAAAAAAAAAGTAAACTTAGCACTAAGCATGAACCTTTCCCACAAATATCTTTTGTGGGTTAGGCATAGCACACATATGACAAATGAAATCTGAACAAACAAATACTGTTTATCTTTTTATTTTAATATAAGGGTATTGTGATTTAGCTACATGTCAAAAACTGAGCCAACAATGAGTTACCCAAAATGTAGTAAGCAATTTCTACCTCAGCTCCATGCTATCAGTTTAGGAACAGTGGCTATGGCCGTTTTAAAGCACAGCAACATCTCCCATCTATGAAATAATTGGGAAAAAAGCATACCAGTAAAATATGTCAGCCTTCCAACATCGGCAACCTTCTTAGTTGAGGATTATATCACTATGCCCATCTTCCAAAAGTTTGATTATCCAAGAAATGCATAACAAATATTTGTTCTACTGTTATTTAAAATATATCTAAACTGATATTCAGAATAACCATCAAATTGAGCCTAAAATGAATGAGAGCCTTGAGCAAAAGCTTTAGTCTTTCTGTTTCAATTTCTTGATTGATAAGAGTGAAAGATAATGATAAGAAAGCTATAATAACTTGATGTGATAAACATAAACATAGGCTACTCACATTATGAAATTAAGAAAAGTGGAGTTACAACTGTTGTTTTAGTAATCCAGAACAGCAGTTCTCAACCTTCCTAATGCTGTGACCTTTTAATACAGTTCCCTTGGTTGTGGTGACCCCAAGTAAAAAAGTGATTTTTTTTGTTACCTCATAACTGCATTTTTTTCTCCTGTTATGGATCATACTGTAAATTTCTGTGTTTCTCAGTGGTCCTAGGTGACCCATGCGAAAGGAGGATTCAACCCCCAAAAAGGATCCTGGCACACAGGTTGGGAACACTGATCTAGACAATTATCTATCACCTGTGAAAGAATGTGTAGCCTATATAACTTATTATGTATTTAGGGAAGATTTCATAAACACAGAGAACTCGGGGAGATATTCATGAAAATGAAGAATTAAAACAAGATTAGAAATTATTTTATAGAAGTTAATACAGTTAGATAAAAATATATTTTGTTGCAGTGAGTGTTTATAGATAGAAATAATTTTACCAATGATCCTTTTTTACTATACCTTACTTTTAAATGTATAACGTTAATAGTAAAGTCATTTATGAGTGAAAAAAAGTGTACAATGTAGATCAATGGCAAATAATAAACAAAGGAAGGCTTCTGCCAGCAGGTACAAACCAAATATCAGCCCTGGGTAATTGTGTAGCACTGGTTGTTTATTCTCTATTTATACTGTGCAGCAGCACTCACAAAAAGGGACCTAGCATGACCAAACTCCAGGAGACCCAACAAGAAGCTCAGAGAGTCAGATGCAGATGTTTGCACCAACCCCAGGGACAGAAACAGCTGACCCCTGTTGTTGAATTAGGGAAAGACTGAAAGAAACTGAGATGGAGGGGAACCCTGTAGGAGGACCAGCAGTCTCAATTAATACGCACCCCAGAGATCTCTCAAACACTGGACCAGCAAACAGACAGCAAACACCAGCTGATATGAGGCCCCCAACACACATACAGTAGAGGACTGCCAGGTCTGTGCTCATTCAGAGATGGTGCATCTAACCCTCAAGAGACTGGAGCCCCAGGGAGTTTAGAGGTGGGGGGGGGGTTAGACATCCATGTGGAGAAAGGGGGTGGGGAGGGAGCATGGGATGTGGAGCAGTAGGAGGGTGGACCGGGGAGGGGGAATAAAATATGGAGTGTAAATTAATTAATTAATTAAAAAAGAAACTTTAAATCACAAACCCAACCACCACCACCTCCACAACAAAGCAGCATTTCCAATATGTGTTTGGAATTTTTTTGTTCTAGTTAAAAAAAAAATCATTATATTAAGTATGGTTTTAGTATGTGAAGATAAGTACACAATTCAGAGGAGATCTAAGTGTGAAACAAATGGTTGGGGTGACTTCCAAACACTCCCTTGGACATTAGAAACTACCATTTTCCTATCAACAGCAAGGAATGTCTAACAGTAACACCATCCAGTCTTCCCAGGAGCCTACGTCTGCCAGGCAAACTCTAAACAGTTCACTGAGTGAGGTGCAGAGCAACTCTCTCCTCTCCACAGCAGAGCACAGATTTCCTGACTCATGATATGACAAATTCTTGTTTAAAGAGAATTGATTCCTCTCAGTGCACTTGAAAAATAACAATTCCAAGTAATTCCAACTGTTCCTCTTTGTTTAAAATTATCTGTACAGAGAGAAACATGTTAGTGAGAGCACAACCTTCATACAACATGAAGATGGCTTAGTGAAGTTTGATTCTCACTGACCAGGAGAACTCTTCCTTAATGGCTAGCTTTCACAGTGTTGAAAGGTGCTACACAGTCCAGGAAAAGGAGCAGAGAAAAGGCATGTCACCAGCTTGGCCCCTGTATACTTTAATGCTAAATTATGAAAATAACCAAACGCTTCCTGTTTAAGTCTGAAAGCTGATCCACAACAGGGAACTCATGCTTTGAATTTAAATTGGGGGTAGGTGGGTGAAGAATTCATCTCCCAGAGAAGAACATACTATTGTATTGTTACTTGGATCAAAAATTATACTATTAAACTTCCTTCTACATTTATATGTTGATGGCCACAGTTGTGGGCTGCTTTAAACATTAAGATTTTTTGTTGTTGTTTCTCGGACATTGATTAATGAAGAGACTCATAACTGATCAAAATGTTGAGACTAAGTGAACATGACTGTTGATCCTTAAATGGGACATCTATATCAATCCTTTCTTCCAGGACTTAGGCAATATCATAAAAGGGGGGAGAGAAAAATATAGGAGTCACTGGATAGAGAGTAATAATACAATTTATTAATTTTTACTAATTTACTAATTTTAAGAAGTCACTAATATATAGTTACTAGCTATATATAGATGACGAATAAGAAATCCTTTCCACAGCTCTCATTCACCGTACTTCACTTAGTTTGGTTTTCAGGGGTAATTAAAAAGGAAATCAATTGGAAGCAAGCTCAACTTAAATCTCTATTCTTGCTGGTCAAATGCACCCACCCATGCTCACACCTTAACCTAAAAATGGGGCCACAATTCAGCCAGAACCTCATACTTAACATGTATTAATCTTCAAATCAGATGGACTAGAGTTTGTATAATTGCAGTGTGCTTTCCCTTCCAACTGCTTGCCTTAAATGCCCTTTCCATGTCTTGTCATAGCATTCTTGAATTAGTCTCTATAACAACACATAAATGTCCCTCTTTTTCACTTAACCATAGGCAAATTGAAAGCATAGAATGTCCTGCAGAGATCCTAGCATATGTATTGGCCAAGAACAGACTCAGAAATGCTTTGCAAAATGATAGAATTCTGTTTAAAAACAAGTTTAAGTAAAATTTAATAAATGTAAGGAGAGGTAATCTGCTTTATAGGACAAAATAAATATTTTATTAGATAGGAATAAAGCCAGCAGCATGTCCACAATTTTACTACATTATTATCTCAAGGTCCACTATGTCAGTTTGTAGAGTTGAGGAAGACTGGTCATTGAATAAATAACTTCAACATATATGGGGTGCTGGGTACAATGTGCTTGGGTTGTGTACAAGTAACAGTGGCTCAGGGGTAGGTCTTTTGATCAGTCAACCATAAACTATCACGCTATTATCCAGTATACTGACAGCTCAGTTCTCAATGAAGTGAAATAAAAGAGGAATGTAATAATTCTCATCATTGGGGGCAGGGGGGCAGACTGACACATTTCTATGTACCTGCTATCAGGTCTCTACCCACAGTGGCTAGCCACACACTCATGAGCACATAGGCAGCCTAATTGGATGCAAGGGATTATCAGTAACAAAAATAAGCCAAAACATGAATCTAAGACAGAGGATAGGGACACTACATGAAGTAGGAGGGAGAGAGTGGTAAATAGATATGATCAGGATACATGCAAGGTATTCTCAAAGAATAAAAAACAAATAGCATCAAGACAGACAAGTAAATATTGTATTTGATAAGATTCAAAATGTTTTGAATTTACTACATTATTTGGGACTGTTGATACATATTCAAAATAACAAGTCTAGACTCCTGACAGCTGAATCCAAAGGTTTTACACAATTGCTTTACAAACCTGGCATCCTTTATGTGGTAGAGAAAGTAACAGGCTAGCAAGCTGAATAAATCATCTAGCTAATAATATATGGGCACCAATCACAAGCAGGACTTGGCAAATGAGTGAAAATAACTATCGTGCAGTTTCAGAAATCAGCAGTTATGGTAGGCATATGAGAATCCCTATCAAACAGTCCATACAACAGGCACTGGAGAAAAACCTAGGTTTCCAAAGGTGAGTGTATGATGTATGCCCTTTCTACTGTGCCCTTTCACAGTGTTTGTTTGTTTGTTTTCTTCTTTCTTGTTTTATTGTTTTTGTTTTTTGGGTTTTTTTGGTTTTTTTTTTGTTTTGTTTGTTTGTTTGTTTTTGCTACTGGAAAGTCCAGTACTTGTAAAACAACAGCTTCCCTGACCAGATGGTGCTTCCATTAACTGACTCACTATCCTGGCTGAGAAAAGTAATAATTACAGAAGAGTGTGTAGAGGTTTAATAGTACATCGGCTTCTCCAGGTACTGAAAAGGCTTTGCATGGCTTAAGCTGGACGATGCGAAAGCATCATACTTGAACCATATTAGTTTAGCTCCTTGAAGAACTGTCTTTGGTGAGCTGGGTGTACTATCATGCCTTCATCTTTTATTAAAGGGACTACAATGAACATTAATATAAATTCATAGTATCACTTAATTTGAAAGAGTTGACATCGCTTACTACAGCAACCAGCTCACTCTATCATAAAAGCAATTCCAATACAGGAAAAATATTTTCTTTATGAAAGTTTTACTTTCCTCTTTTTTGAATAAAAATATAACACCCCAAGCCCACCTGCAGATTTGCTGATCAAGGACCTTACACTGTGAAACACAACTACTATGGCTATGAATTGTTACCACGAGTCAGCTAATAGAAGATAGGTGAACCTAATTTTCTTCTTCAACTTTATACTTTTATTATATATTATATATTAAATTCATATGTATAACTTAAAATATATATGTTATAAATTATATATAATTATACATAAAATTATATATATAATTTTATTATAAAGTATTATAATTAGATTTCATAAACTTTTAAAAATCACATGAAAATTATTTTTAAAATAAGATGATGTCAAAATGCAATCAAGGGGCTAGAGAGATGACTTAGAGATTGAGAACACTGCCACTCTTCCAGAGGACATGGGTTTGATTCCTAGCACCCACACTGTAATAACCACCTGTAACTGCAGTTCCAGGGCATCTCATGTTCTCTCTGGGTACCATGCATCTCTGGTACACAAACATACATGCAGAGAAAATGTACATACTCAAAACAAAATAAAAATTTTAATTTAGAAATGAAAATAAATGGATAAGTACACTTTGAAATGTGGTGTTACATATAAATTAATAGGGTGAATCGACTTATAGAATGACTCATTCCATAAGTTTGTCTTCTGGGGGGTAATACATTGTTATATCTGTGTTTTTATGGTTTATTATCTTGTGTATACTCTGCTTTTGTTGGCCAGTTTGAACTTAATGTCTTAGATTTATGAATGAAAACAATCTCAAGAAATTGAACTGAAGGCAGTGATGCTTGAACACAGAGCTAACACAGCTCTGTGCTAGACAGTATGCTAGGTAACAGAAGATACAATCACTACTAGGGCAAACCAGCATTCTTTCAGGGTTTCGAATCTAGTGGTAAAAGGAATTATTTACAATGAAATGGTAATTCAGTAAACTGGTACAAATATTAGTGTCAATTGCTCTGGAAAAGCAATAAAGAGGTTCAATTTATGTAAATCTGGAATTGTTGAGGTCAGGGTAAGACATTTTAAGTAATTTGAAGTCAGAGATGGAAAGAGGATACTGCAACAAGGACAGGCAGCAGGTCTAATTTCAGAGACATGAAGACACATAAGATTTTGAGGGAAGTAGCTGTGATTTGTAATAGGCAAGTTAGAATATGAGCACCAACCCTTGATAGTTTGTATTTCAGTTTAAACACTTGTAAGGTGTGTGTTCCTAAACAAGTAATTTTGCTAAAATAACCCTAGACTTAAATTAAAGATGTCTATAGGCATGTACATATAAATGCTAACACTTTCAGAAATTCTAGTTATCATTCAGCATATAAATAAATCTATGAGAAAGCTACTTATGTGGACCATATTAGTCTTGGAATTCTACCTTTGGTAATTGACTTTAGAGCTGAAAAGACAAATGATCTGCACTAATATTTTAGGTTGCCCTAAGAGGACAATGTGTATTGAAAAAAAAAAAACATTAAAAATAGGAGCCAGTAAGTTAACTATAAACTAATAGAGAGATACAATATGAGGTTTGTAAAAAGGATGAGTATAAGTTAATGCTAGATACAAAAAGTCCTGTTTGTTGGAATGTGATACTTTGTCATGTCCCTGACTGAGGTTATCAATTGCTGGTAAGTACCTATATAAAAACAGAGGAAAGACAAATAAGGAGATGAGTTTGGATTTTCTTTGTTTTGATGTTCTTGTTGTTGTTGTTGTTGTTTTCTGTGTCTTTTGGGGCAAGGTGTAGAGGTTGATAATAGCCATGCTCATTAATTATTACATTATTGCCTAAACATAACAATTTTATGGACATCACTGTTGTACACTAACACTAGGAATTAAAGTGTTTGAGGACAGCTGAGTGAACCTAGGCCGAAGTTACTGGTATACTTTCATTGTTAAGAACACTGAGTCCGAAAGACTTACCTGCGTTGTACAAACAGTTGGCCAGACACAGCAGAATCAGTTACCCTGTCCAAGCTTTGTAAGTCCTTGACTTTTTAAAATTAAATATTTATTTGTTCACTTATTCATTCATTCATTCTTTTATCTGATGTGTATGGGTGATTTTCTGCATATATACAGGTGTACTGACTGTGTTTCCAGGGTCCAAGGGGCCATAAGTGGGTATCAGATCCCCTGAGTCTGCAGGTTCAGACAGTTGTCAGCCTACATGCAGGATCTAGGAATCCAACCTTTGTTCTTCTGGAAGAGCAGCCAGTGTTTGTTGTGGATGGGCCTGGTGCTGTTTGTAATTCTAATTTTTCTCTCCTGGGAGGGGTTGTGGAGGGGTTGTGGAGTATGACTCACAGTGAGTCATAGTCAGGTGACTTCTTGTGAACCAATCCACTAATGAATAAAGGAGACAATCACTGGGCAAGTAGGCAGGACTTCCGGGTTGGAGAGTGTAAGAGAGGAGGCAGAAGAGAGTTAGGTCCTTTTGAAACAGGAACAGCATGTGGGTAAGTTGTAACTGTTAAGGGTTTCCTGGTATCAGGTATCATGGCAGATCCGCAAGTATTTGCCACCAAAGGAATCAGATTTTAATAAGATTTACAAGATTAGGTTTTAGTCGTTGCATCTAGAGATTGAGTTACCACTGCTTCTCAAGTAAGATTTTTTTTTGTTTGTTTTGTTTTGTTTTTTGTTTTTTCTGCTTTCCTTCACAAGGCAGCTTGTCTGGGTTCAAGAGAGAAAGGTATGGTGGAAAAGCATGGGTTTGCCAGATGTGCACAAAGGCTGGGGGGGGGGGGGATTTGAAGCACGAGGTTGGCATGGTAATAACCCACCAGTGGGAACCCAGTGAGGTGGGTGGAGAGATTGTGGAATTCTGAGTAAGAGAGTCTCCATGAGTGTGCCAGCTCTAATTTTTTTAGTATTTCCTGCAACAAGTGTTTTAAACTGCTGAGCCATCTCTCCAGCCCTAGTCCTTGACATTTTATTAGAAAATTTCGAAATGACTGGAAACATGAGCATAGGCAGTTCTCAGCGACTGCGATGTTAGATCAAATGGAAATGACTAGGAAAAGAAGATGGTAGGTGATACCAGATGATTAGAAAAAAAATGTGGTTTGTAATACAGATGAACAATAAGACAAGAGTATTGGTTATAGATTTTTGATTTGGTAATATTTTAATAATATATGCCGTATTTACTGAATATGTAGAATACATAAGATGCTGTGCAACTTTCCAGGGTTAGGTGATTTGTTAAAATGACTATGCTGTCATTTCAATGATTGGCAGACTTAAAGTTCAAGTATTCAATCACAAAGGATGATAAGGTTTTTCTAAAAATCAGGAAAGCATACACCCTTTTAATGGGACCCAGTAATAATGGAAAGCAATATTCAGAAATAGCATTAAAAACTGAAAATTGTGTCAATAATGAGCAAGGATTACATGATTAATGGCAGCAAATGAACTGCTTATGTGTTTAATGTTGTAGATATTCCTGCAAATTTTATCAGTACAGCTTGGAAATTGAGAACCACATTGTAAACAATAAGAAATAAACAAAAATATCAAAGAAGGCTGACATGGCTTTCTCTTGAGAACATCAACATGATCTAGAAGCTTAACTGTGGCAAAGGGTTTCACAGTGTGGAATAGATTGTAGCAGCTGCCAGTGATGTCAACAAAGGATGCTGATATTACTGATGCACTTCTTAACAAAAAGAGAAAATGTTGCTGACTTGGGCCCAAGTCTATGTCCTCAGCATAGCAGCAGAAGGGGAGGTGTAACAACTCACATCACATGGTAGTAAATTCCGGAACAGCAGTAAAAGGGCTGTGAAGAGAAGGGTTTCAGGGTACAGAGGAGTAGGAAGTGAAGTAAAAGAAGATCCCCGGGAGAACTCATTTCAGAAGCTTGGGTGGTAAAAGATGACTCAATTCCGGTGGTAGGGGGAGCCGTAATGCAAGATCTTAAGGGGTGGCTCTCATTTGCTTTGGTGGCAAAATAACTAAATTTCTTCAAAGGAACATATGAATGAGGCAGTAAAATGGGAGAAATAAAACAAGAAAGTATCAATGGAAAACATCTGAGAAAGCTGCAGAGGGGGCTTATGCAACAGAAATGTAAGATTAGTTTGGGGACAGAGAAAGGCCACAGGGTATACATTCTTTTAGAAGTACTTGGATGCTCTGTAAACACTGTATGCCCTTTTAGACTAGGACTCTTTGATCCAGAAGTATACCTTTAGAATAAAGTTTACTTTGCTAATGTCACCAGTGAAGCTAAACCTGATATAAAGACCCATCAAGATCCTAGAGCACAAAAGTAGTTGATGCATAAAAGTCTTTCAATATCATTTGTTCATAGTCTTGTATGTAAAGGTTTGATTCTAGACATACAAAATTTAAATACACATTTCTTGTTTTCAACACAAATTAGGGACATGTATGACTAAGATTTTTTTTTTAATGTGGCAAGTTAATACTTTATATTTTGTATGAATCATTGAATGAGCTCTGGATGTTCTCTGTATCGACTGACAACAAACCTGAATTCTCTTGTGTTATAAATGTCAAAAGAAAAGATTGCCCACAGACAACTGACTCTGAAGAAACAAAACATCTGTATTTTAAGAAAATAATTATTTTCCAAATAATTGAAAAATTGAATCTAGTCAAATCTGAATAGCGTACACAGAAAATATCTTATGAACTTTTAAAAACTTTTCAGTTGAGATAAATTAGTTCTCTCATCAATGTATTGCAAAATTTATAATAAAAATTTAGTCAAAACTCTGAAAGAGCCTCTGGTATACTGTCATAGTCAGGTCATCTATGGAGAAAGTGTATGTAGAACACATGACTAACTTAAAATTCTTGGATATTTCAGTATTCATACGTTTACCTCATATTACATGAAAGAGGAAAATCCTACCTTCACTTTTACAAAGTAATAATAGAGATATGGGTACATGAAGAGTCACTGGCAGAGCCACGAAGTCTTCACTAGGTAAAATTAATGTTCTTTTTACTTTCAAAGCTCTATCATAAGGTATTTTTGGTCGCCTAAAGGATGAATGTTCGGCAGACAGAACTAGGTTCCAGTAAACTTGTTGGTCAGTTGTATAAGCTGGAACAAATCAACACCTTTGATAACCTTAAGATTATTTGCTGTGGAAGTGCAGAATTAAGAAGAGACCCTCCTTACTGCAGAGATTAAGGGAGGACATGTGTGAACCCACAACACTGCCGTATACAGAACTCCACAGAAACTGAGGAATAGATTTAAGAGGTGTCACTGTTACCAGAACCCTTAAAGGATCTCAGACAAGAACAAACTTCTGAAAAATGGTACTTGAAAAATTTCAATTTTTAGAAAGGAATCTGCAACAAGCCTGAATACATTCAAAATTCTCTTAGATAAGATTAGAAGGTGTTCCCACTTACCTTGTCATTTACTACACTCTTCCCATCCCAAGCCCATCCTCTTTTTGTGAAGTAATTAACGGTTGCAAATTCAATTAGTGCAGAGAACACAAATGCATAACAAACAGCGATAAACCAGTCCATGGCTGTGGCATAAGCCACTTTGGGGAGGGAATTTCGAGCACTGATGCTTAATGTTGTCATTGTTAGAACAGTTGTTACTCCTGTAAAAGAAGAGGCACGAATCAAAGACACAGTCAGTGATTGGGAGAGAGACTAGTTGAAAGTTATTGTTTTCTTTCTCTTGAAACTAATTTTGTTGTCATTTCTAATCACTAGGCAAATGTTAGAAAACAGCAATGCCATTATTCTTAGTTATCAAGCTTCTTGAAACAGAGACTCCAAACACACCCTGGAAGTGCCTTGACTTTTTTTTTTACCTCATTTTGTATCAATTCTACTTTCTCTTAAGAACATTTGATATTTAAAAAAAGACTGGTAATATTAAAATATCATTAGTTATGACATAATGTAGGCACTTTAGAGTGACCTATTACTCATCAGCTCAATTAGTATTAAAAACTCATGCACAATACCTCATTGTCTGTTTTATTTAGATGAATCATGCTAAAGTACCTGGCCAAACCCCGGCAGTTACTATAGCAGAAATACGATTGAGGACGATTTGAGATGTTTCTCATCTAAGTATGGCTGTGTAAGTATGGAATTAACTCTGCTTGCTGAGCATTGAGGAGGTCGATCTCTTGCAGAACCACTTAAATTTTGTGTGAAATAAGACAAACTACTAAGCCAAAACTTTGTAAGACAGAAATATCCATTTTAAAATAACCATAAAGCTCCATTCCAAGATGAAAAACTTCTGGGAGTCAATTGCTGTAGAAATAAGAATCCGTCTTCTCCAGGGACAAGCTTCTGACAGGCAACCCAATGTCAAGTGTTTATTTCTAAACAAATACATATATAAGCAACACTAAATTGACTCAACAGACTTTCTTTTTCTGCCTGTCTGTCTCCTGGTATATATGTAAGAGTGATTGAAAATGTCATAAATTTGAGAGGAAGTAGGGACCATAAGTGGATTCCAAAGGGCCAAAGGGTGGTAGAAATTATGGAAAATAGTATTCATTTGTGAGAATTTTTAAATGTAAGACAAAGGATAGCTTATACATTGTGGTAACTCCCTCCCCCCCCCCCAAATATTTCCGTTCTCCTAAACTCTTTTTGCTGGTGTCAAGCAGTTTACATTTATGGAAAAAAAAAAGGAGACAGTAAGTTAGGCAGGAAGTTGCACACCAGCACTTAAAAGGCTATAATCAACTGAAAGTCCAACAGAATCTTAATTGCAAACATGGGGGATATTTGAAATAAAAATACAATAAATGGCTTGAAAATGTTGCTCAGTAATACAGTAGTGACCCAGCATGGATAAGGCCACAAGTGTAATCAACATCACCAAGAAGGCAGCTAAGAAGAGATGCTGGATAGTTTTGTGTCAGCTTGACACAAGCTAAAGTCATTCGACAGAAGGAGCTTCAGTTAAGAAAATGACTCTATCTCCCTCTAACTGAGAGGGAGGGGTTAGCGGAGAGGGGAATCGGGGGATCAGGATCAGGTGTGGGAAAGGACAGGGGAGATGGCTAGATGGCCATGAGAATGAGTGGAAATCTGCAATTGATGGGGTGAGGAAGTGGGAGGCATCTCTAGGATGAGACACAGATCTGGGATGAGAGAGGCACCCAAGAATCAATGGTGGTGACATTAGTTATGACTCACTACACTGGGGATATGGAAGATGAAGAGGCCACCTCCTGCAGCTAGGCAGGAACCTTAGTGGAGTGGTAAAGACACTAACCTACCCACAAAACTTTCAACCCAAAATTTGTCCTGTCTACAGGAAATGCAGGCAGGGGAGATGGAGCAGAGACTGAGGGAATGACCAACCAATAATGGGTCCCTTCATGGGAAAGAACCAATCTCTAACACTATTAGTGGTATCCTGTTATGTTTGCAGATACATTGTTTGCTGAGATGCTCCATCCTATAGCTGACTCAGAGAGATGTAGACACACGCAACCAAACAGTGGATGGAGCTTGGGGATTCTTATGGAAGGATAGGAGGAAGGACTGCAGGCCCAGAAGGGATTAGAAACTCCACAGGAAAACCAAAAGAGTCAACTAACTTTGAATCTTGGGTCTCTCAGAGTCTGAAGCACCAATACAAGAACATACAGAGCTGGACCTAGATCTCCCAGCACATATGTAGCAGGTGGGCAGCTTGGTCTTCATGTGGGTCTCCCAACAACTAGAAAAGGGTCTATCTCAAAAGTGGTTGCCTGTAATTCGGATATCTGCTACTTGGTGGCTACCTTGTCTGGCTTCAGTTGGAGAGGAAGCTCCTAGCCTCATAGAGACTTGAGATGACTGGGTGGGGGGATCCCAAGGGGGGGCCACCTGGTCAGAGGAGAAGGGGAGAGTATGAGGGAAGGATTGTGGGAGGGAGTGACCAAGAAGGGGGCAGTAAGCTGGATGTAAAGTGAGTAAATAAAAACATAAAATTTAATTAAACACAAGTAATAAGAAAATGTCTCCAGGGGTTCAAGAACACAACCAGGGCATGACCCACAGAATCAACTTTCCAAGGGTCATCAGTGGTCACAGAGTCTGAAACAATGTAGTCAGGAACCCTCTAGAGTCTGAGCTAGGTCTTCTACATATACGTTATGGTTGTGTAGCCAGTCTTTTATTGGACTCATAGCAGTAGGGGTAGGCGTGTTTCTGACTCTTTTGCTTATTCTTGGGATTCTTTTCCTCTTATTGGGTTGCCTTGTTCAACTTTGATATGTTCAAAACTTTTGCCTAGACTTCTTGTTCCTTGTTATGCCATGCTAGGTTGATATCTCTGTGAGGGCTTCTCTTTTCTGAAGGGAAATGGAAGAAGACTGGATATTGGGGAGAGAGGAAGTGGGGAGGAGCTGGGAGTAGATGGGGAGGGGTAACTCCCCTTCAAGATGCAATATATGAGAGGATACATTTTCAAAAGAAAGAAAGAAATTGCCTTCATGATATCTGACTTTGGACAAACCTTTAGGGGATTTTTTTTTTCCCTTTTGGAATAGAAAGTAAAGCATTTTTTCTTTTTTTATTGGATATTTTCTTTATTTATATTTAAAATATTATCTTCTTTCCTGCTTTTCCCCAAGAAACCCCCTATCCTATGCCCCCTTCCTGCTTCTATGAGGGTTTTCCCCCACCCACTCACCTACTTCTGCCCCCCTGCCTGGGCCTTCCCCTACACTGGGGCATTGAGCCTTCACAGGTCCAAGGGCCTCCTCTCCCATTGGTGCCCGACAAGGCCATCCTCTGGTACGTCTGAAGCTGGAGCCATCGGTCCCTCCATGTGTGCTCTTTGGTTGTAGTTAAGAGCACTACCTGCTTTAGGGCACTTTTAAAATTAGTGACTGATGAGGGAGGCCCAGTCAATTGTGGTTGCTGCTATTCCTGGGCTGGTGGTCCTGGCTGCCATATACAAATAAAAATAAAAATAAAAAAAGGCCGAGCAATAAAGGGCAAATCAGAATTTAGCACTCCTACAGGGTCACTGAGGCAGCTCCTGCCTCCAGGTTCCATTCTTGTTTGAGTTCCTGTCCTGACTTCCTTCAGCGGTGATCAGGGAAGGAAATGTAAACCACATAAACCTACCCCTCCCCAAGTTGTTTTACTCAGGGTGTTTCGTCACAACAAAAGTAAAATCCTCACATTTTGATTATTTGAAAAGTCGAGGGCTATGTTATATTTCACAATTCACTGAGATAAGGTGTTGGACCTTGAAAGGTAGTCTGTGTTCTGGTTAAGTGAGGCTTATTCCGGAGACCCAGTAGAATATTCTACAAGGGACAGAACAGTGAGCTACACCCCCAGAGATTAGGCACCAGACACCAGCCTTCAACTCCATTATCCTGTGGGTATACAATATCCCAAGCTCCTAGTATTCTGACTGAACTCCACCCCCACAGTCACGTGACCTCAGCCAGTTATGCCCACCCCACCATTACCTGGGAACAGAAAGGTAGCCAGCCCACTATAAAAGGTGCTGCTTAGCCCTTCCTCTCTTTCTTACACTCTTGCTCTTACTCTTATCTCTTGCCCTCCTTCTCCCCTCTCTCCACGTGGCCATGGCCGCCCTCTACTTTTCTACCTCCTCTCTCTCTTTGTTTTCTATAATAGAGCCCTAAAACCATGGACTACCTCCTTTCATCTAGACTAGCCTTGCTGGAACAATGGCTTAGGCCTTCCCTCTAAAGAACCACGTGGGATCTCCTGCAGGAAAGCCTCCCAATGTTCCAGCCAGCCAAACCAAGCAGCCCACAGAGCTAGCCAGACTCTCTCCTCCTGCTATAAACCACTGGAGCTACCCTTAGCCCAGGGCCAGAGTTCACCTAAGGGTCTGTTCTCAGCTCTTCCTCCACATACAGAGGTCTGGGATAGCTGTGCAGCCCAGAGACCCCAGCTCCTGCTCTCGCGAGGTACTCAGCTATCTGTGGTGCTCAAGAGCCAGGATCTGAGACTGCACCTTCCCTACCCCAGAGCGGGGGGGTGGGGGGGTAAGGAGGGTAGGCGAGGAGTCTGCCAGCCTAACACGGCCCAATGCCCATCCCATAGGTTCCATAGGGTCCTGCAGCAGTCTCCTGAGCTCTGGCATGATGAGGATCTCTCCCTTTTTTCTTCCCCACCACCTGGCACCCTACATTAAGGTGGCATTTTCCCCTCATGTACCATAAAATCACAAGTAGTAAGTAGTAATTATTCCTCTCACTAATGAGTGAATGTGTAAGATATGGTGGTTGCAGTTGAAACAAACGGACGTTTGGAAAATAAACTGACTTCAACAGCTGTTCAGTTATTATGAAAACTGCATTCATAAAACCAGCAAAATGGCTCAATGCATAAAGGTACCTGCCATCTAACCTGATTTTGGCTGATGCTTATGAACTCTGGGATCCATGGCTGAAGAAGACAATGAAATCCTATAAGTTGTCTTCACTGTCCACATGCATGCTATTTGTGCATGCATACACACACACACACACACACAAAGAAAGGAAGGAAGGAAGGAAGGAAGGAAGGAAGGAAGGAAGGAAGGAAGGAAGAGAGAAAGAGGAAGGAAGGAGGGAAGGAATAAAGGAACGAAGGAAAAAAGCATCTTTAGGAAGAGTGAACAACTTTTTAAAGAAAATACAGTTACAATAGGAACACACTGTTTTGAAGCAACACATTGAGGGATATTTTCCTTCAGTATGTTTGGTCAAATAAACAAATGGATACATGCAAATGCATAACTATGTGTATCATATGCCCATGATACAAACACAGGAATGAAAAACCATCTTCCCTAAAACTCTGCTTACCACATTAATTACCTTTTGTCTTGATTTAGGCTATAGTTTGGATATTATTTCAGTATATCCCACATTTTAGGTCCTGGAATCCACAATATGGCTAAAGTGTTGAGATCTCTTGGAGAAAGGGTCAGTCTGGCAATGACTGGACATACAGATGCTGCTCACAAAATACATTAAGGTAATGCGTGTGAGAGTTTGACTGAGGTCAGGCCAGCAAAGGGCAAAGAAAGCAAGCAAAGGGAGTCATCAAGAGAAAGGAGGGGAGAGGGGAGGAATCTTGAGACCCAGAAGAGAGAGAGTTCAAGGCGTGTCCTTGAATAGCCCTGGCTTTCTCTCTCACTATTGATTTTTTTCAGGAGGCACTCATAACTATTCTGATGTCATAGGCCATTAGTCCCTCACTAGAACTCTATATTTATAAAGTATATGGATGCCCATTTTGTTAAAAGAAACAACATTTTAGCATTTTATTTTGAACTATTTTCTTAGCTGTTATCTTGAGCACTAAAATTTATAATAATAATAATATAATTCACATTAATGCCAAGTGAATATCAACAGCATACACATTTTGTCTTACTGTAATTCCATCACAAATTATGCCATTATATATTTATGCTTGTTTAATATAAATATGTAACTCATATTGTGTATTTCACTTAAAAATGTGAGTTAATAAAGACGGCAAAGAAAAAATATATATCTTAACTATTTTACATTTGCTCCCAGAGCTATATTCCTGTTAGCTTTTTATTCATGCTGTGTATTTGAGTTATTATTCAGCATGTTTTCACTCAGGTTGATGATACTTTACTCACATTTTGCTAATAACAACATTTACTCAACTTTTGTATAGGTTTTTCAGGTTAAGTAGATGCTGAGAACCAAATATGGCACATCATACATACAGGTACTTCATATATGTTCACTCTTTATTTCTGTCACTAAGAACAATATTTGATTTTTTTAGTTAAATTGCAAGATTTAGTTCTGAAAGGTTAGAATAATTGGGTGACAGTCTTTCTTTCAACCCCCTTGACTATGAGATCCAAGTATCTTCTGGCCTCTATCATTACTCACAATTGTTAAATGATAATTTGTTGAGTGCCTCTTTCATGTCAAGCATCAGTTTTGCTTTTTGTTTTTTAGTGTATTATCTTAACATCATCTATGTGTTCATATTCATGTCTTAGTCTGGGACCATTGAAGTCTGCTTGTCAGCTTGGTAGACACCTATCTTATGAATGCAGAAGTTTCCTGGAATGCCTGAAAATAGAAACAATCTAATCTCTCCCAAGCATGTCCATGTATAATTTAATACACATAAAGACTGTTTTTTCAACATTGAAAGACAAGTGTTCTGCTTGTGTAGACTCTTAACATCAAGCAGAGGTGAGAACACCTTTCCCTTTTTTTCAGATGTCTTCTAAGTATACATATAACCCTGGCAGTAGATGACCTTATAGACTCTAAGAAATGTACCAGTGTTTTCCACAAATATTATGTATAACTCATTCTCAAGCCTTCCTTCATAATATTTGTGATTAATTCTTGGTTTGCTCCAAATATTGTTTTGTTGCCTTGAGGAAGTCTAAACCCTAAAGCCTCTGCCTGGAAATATTTTCAGTGGATATTCTCACCCACCAGACTCTAACTTTGACATCAGGGAAGTTTTGAGTTGGGGAAACAAATACACAAAGACCTCTCTGGAGTGGTCTTCCAGGGACTCACTATGAAGTCCATACAATTCTTATTCTCTTTTGTGTATGAATAGGTGTGTGTGTATGTGAGTATAAGGGTGTATGTATGTATGTTTACGTATGTTTATGTATGTGTTGTATGCATGTATTCACTGCATGTGCAAATTCCTCCATCTGCACTATGGAGTCTGGAAGATACCTCAGGTGCCTTCATTTAACTCCCTACCTTCTTTTATGGAGATTGGATGTCACATTGAATCTAGAACTCACCAACTGTCAAAAATGGATGACCAGGAAATCCATATAAATCTTTCTGTCTCTACCTCGCACTACTGGAGGTTCAGAAACCTCCTTTGTGCATGGGAATGAGAATTCAAGTTATCTCACAATGAAGATTGCATTCACAGAACCAACCGTCTATCCCACTCGTTATCTGTGAACAATGTTTTACTTTCTCTAGTTTGAGGAAGGCAGTCTGTTAAATTTATGGTTCACATTTAGCTGAGATGTGAGCAATGAGGCCTACATACCATATCACATTACCTCAAAGCTTATTATTCTCAACAATATCAATTATTTCTTCCATAAATAAGTGTATCCTGGATTGCTGCAGCTAGATAATTTCCAAAGTTCTGCAAATGTTAATTTTCATGAATTTCTACAGTTCTTTTAAATGGTTTTTATGAATAGGTATAATTTCAGAGTTCCTTTCCATTGTTTGCCATTGTCACCTCTCCCAACATTTTAAAGGGAATTACCCTATGACTCTTCCCTTCTGCTTGTGGATAGAACAAAGCCATGTGGATCACTGTTTCAGGAAGATAGGCCCTCAAATGGCCCCACTTCTTAACCTTGTATTTACTGTTTGTCACTAGTATGGCTCTGATAGTTATATAAAAGATTTACTCCTTTTTTTTTTTTCAGGTAGAAAACAAGTATGTTTTTTTTTTAAATATTTTTGTGTTATATGGTGAATGACATAATTAGCACAAAGTCTGGTTCACTATGTATAAATGGTATTTTCAGTTCTTTTTATTTTTCATAATATAATAATGCTCTTAGACCAATATGTATTACCAGTATCACAAAAGGATATGGAATAAATAATTCAGAATGCATTTGTGGAAAAATTCTTTAAAAGAAAAGACTTACAAATTGACAGAAAACTAGAGATATTGAAAAATTTCAATTTATTCACAGTTTGAACAACAGGACATTGTGGCAATGAGGAAATAGAGCTAAAAGCTGATTGTGATTATGTCCATGAGACTTTTGGTTAAGGAAGTGATGTTAATTAAGTGTAAATGAAAGCATAGTCAATTGTGTTTGTATGTTGACGCAGATATGCCTCAATGAAGTCAGTAAAATAAATTAGACTGGACACACTACAGAAACTATTTTAGAAAAGAATTTAATAACTGAATTTAAAGTAGAAATGAAATGTACCTGATTTTAATATTGTAATATTTTTTATATTATCACATACACTTAAATATTTCTGCTAGTTAAAAACAAATGGACCATAAAACTTTTATAATAAAATGTAAGCTGAAAGTCATAGTTAATTTGAATTTTCACATATTTAATTTTATTCTTTTATTAAGACTTTTAAATATATTATCACTTCCTTTCCATCCTTCTCTTCTCCCCAAATTCCTCTCATGGCCTACACTTCACTCCATCATAAATTGATGCTTCTTTTGATTATTATTGTTTTACATACATACACACACACACACACACACACACACATATAAATATATATAAAATATGTGCACACAAGACATACAATACTAATATATATATATATATATATATATATATATATATATATATATATTCTAAATATATATGCTTCTAAATCCAGTAGAGTGGGGGTTGTTTATATATGAGTTAAGATTTGATGACCTTGAATTGGATGAGCAGCTAGGGGCTCATGCATGGAAGAGAATAATGTTCCCTCTCTAATGATTTCTTAGTTGTCCATAGGTTTTTTGTTTTGTTTTGTTTTGTTTTGTTTTAGTGAAATTACTTAAGATTCCTTCCTTCTACTTCAGCATCCTAATGATATTGTTACTGTACAAGTCCTGTTTAGGGAGCCATATTGTTGAAGAATCATGGGTACAACTCCCTTGTCATTTCTAGAAGACCTGATTTCACAGTATATTTCCTGGTTCTCTGGCTTTAACAATCTGCCCCCTCTTCAGAGAGATGTTCCCCGAGCCTTAGAGGTGGAAGTTATGTTGAGGCTGAGTTTCCCATGATCAGTAGAATTCTACTTTATGATCTATTGTGGTTTTCTGTAACAGTCTTCATTTACTATAAAGAGAAGCTTCTTTGATATAGGATAAAAGAAACTGTGGGTCTACACGTATCTTATCTGTGGGTTTACAATGAATCTAACAACTATGCTGGTCTAAAGGCAAAGGTTTCTCTTGTAAGATCTGTGACATCTCCAGCCCTGGATAGCTGGCTAAGTTCTGTATTACTCATGATTTCCATCCTGTTGAGGAAGCCTTATGTCTAAATGACTGCAGTCATTTACCATCAAGCTATGATTGTCGCTATTTTACACTTAGGGATATCTGGTCATTGTTATAGCAGCTCCTTGTTGGTTTAGAGGCATAGTACTGTCAAGGGCTTCCCTTCCTTGGCAGCTTACATAGTATTTTTTGGTACCATGGAAGCTACAATGCAGGAAGGAGGCTCTCAGGATAGTTCCAGGTCAAAGCTTCTGAGGTCCGTTGTTGAAGTATGTGGTTTCCTCAAAACCTATAATAGGGAACCAAGAAAAGCCACAGTAGTGTATATGATTCTGGAAGCTATGTGGGCTAATCTGACTTATAATTCCAGGGGAAGCTTCTCATGCCTGATACTAGAGTTTTTAGTAGATACTCCATGGCTTTGTGTCAGCCCATGCGGCTTATCTTCATTAAAAAAAAATACACGCAAAACACATCACCACACATGCACACGTACACACGTGCACGTGCGTGCGCGCACACACACACAGACACACACACGAACATGATAGATGGATAGATGATAGATATATAGATATATAGATAGATAGATAGATAGATAGATAGATAGATAGATAGATAATAGGTAAATAGATGACAAATAATACATTTATATATACACACATAAATGTGATAGATAAATAAATGATATATACATATAGATGCACATATATATGTATGCTTTTTAGAAAAAAGAGAGGGATTGTAGAGATAGTTCAATGGATAAAAGTATTGGTTGTCCATACAGAGGACTAGAATTCAGTTCAACATAGCACTTTATAGGCGTTTATAACTCCATTTTCTTTTTTTTTCTTTTATTTATTAGATATTTTCTTTATTTACATGTAAATTTCTCCTTTCCCAGTCTCTCCTCCAAAAAATAAACAAACAAACAAAAACAACAAGAACAAACCCCTGTTGCCTTCCCCCTCCCCATGCCTGCTACCCCACCCTCTCCCACTTATTGGCCCTGGCATTCCCCTACACTGGGGCACAAAACCTTCACAAGGTCGAGGTCCTCTTCTCCCATTGATGATTGAATTTGCAATCCTCTACTATACACATGCTGCCAAAACATTCTATCCCACCATGTATAGTCCTTGGTTGGTGATTGGGTCCCTGGGAGCTCTGAGGGTACTAGTTAGTTCATATTGTTATTCGTCTTAAGGGGCTGCAAACCCTTCAGCTCCATAGATCCTTTCTCTAACTCCTTTGGGGACCGTGTACTCAGTTCAATGAATGGCTGTGAGCCTCTACATCTATATTAGTCAGGTATTGTCAGAGCTTCTCAGGAGATAGCTATATTTAGGCTGGCTTGTCCTTCCTTCAGTCTCTGCTCCATAGTTAATCTCTGCAACTCCTTCCATGGGTATTTTGTTCCCCCTTTCAAAGTATTCCACACAATCTTCTGGCCTCCGTATGCACTAGATATATAGGTGGTACTTATATATACTATGCAGGTAAAACATTCAAACAAGTAAAAAGAAATAGGTAGACAAAAAGTAATATAAATAAATAAATACATAAATAATTAAACTCTACAAGGACAAATTACAAAACGATAACACTATACTTATTTTAATTTTATATGTATTTATTTTTATAATTCTAAAAGAAATTTATTAATTTTATAATTCTTTGCAGTGATCTCCTTTATATTTTGTTTGTTTGGTTTTTGATTTTTTTCTTGTTATTGACTAGAAGAAGTGAATTCATTTCAAAATGGGCATTTGACCTCCTCTTTCATTTATAATTAAGTATAAATCTTCACAATTAATGGATATGTTAATATTTACTAATATTAAATTTATTTACTGCAAAACTCGCTTAGTTGTAATGAGATCTCAGGGGTTGCACTAGAGAGGGAAATACAGTAAATGTGGTAAGAAGGGAGAAAAGGAAAAAAACCGGAGGGGTGCTGTTAACAGGGAAGGGGGAAGAAAGTCAAACAGAAGAAAGGAAGAGCTGCAAATCACTCTAAAGTTGTTAGATTAAGTCTCAAAAATCATATTTTACATTTATCTAAAACAATAAGACAAGTGTGCATATATGTATATACTTATGTGCATAAACATATATAGATACTTATGCCACATAAGCTACTCATTCTTCACACAAAAACCATAAACGAACAATACCCTTAGTACCAGTCATGAGAAATCTTCCTTCAAAATATAGGTCAGAATAGTCCACTTATAAAATACTGTTGCTTCTTTGATTGTCTGTCCCAAGCTGAAGATAAGTTTCAATTACTGAAGAAACCACATACGTCAAAACAGGACTCAGAGTTTTGACCTGGATCTCATCCAAAAGCCTCTTTCCTGCGGCCTGTCTTCCATAGTCCCAGAAAATACTATGAGAGCTGCTAAGGGAGGAGGCCATCAACAATTCTAAGCTGTTAAGACATCAAGGACCTATAACAATGACCAGCATGGGAAACTGTCCCTAAGGATGCACCAGTGACATTCATTCTAGAACTTATGCTTATACCCACAGGTAAGTGTTTCTTTCAAGACATGTCAAAGAAGCTCCCCTTTGCAGCAAATGGAGACTATTACAGAAAACCACTATAGGTCATAATGTGGAGATCAATCTATCATTAGAAACCCAGGCTCAGTGGATTTACCAAGAACAACTGCCACACCTAAGGCTTAGGTCACATCACAGATGAGAGGGCCTAGAGAATGTAAGAGCCAGAGAAACAGAAAATCAGCAGTGAGACTGTTTATCCTAGAAATGACAATGAAGTTCTTCTACCTATAATACCTCAACAGTATGGCTTCCCAAACAAGACCTAAATCATGACAATGTCATTGTTTTAGAATTTTAAAGTGAAAGGTGGCATGTCATGTGTACTGACCTATAGACAAAGAACTACAGGCAATGGAGGATGGCTAAGAGGAGGAATCCTGGACTTTCCCAAGGATGAACCCTAGTTGTTTATCTAAAGAAGAATGATCAACCCTAAAATCATATGCACATAGTCACACCGTACAAATTCAGAAATATGTAATTATTTAGTTACACAAACACACACACACACACACACACACACACACGCACACATGCTTGTACATACACACACACATATATGTAACTACAACAGTTAAAGGAAAAAGAGGCTATTAAATTGCAAGGAAGTTTGGGATGTGTCTGAGAGAGTTTGGAAGGAGAGGACATGGGAGGAGTTGGATGGGAGGAGTTGGGAGGGAGGAAAAAGAGGGGGAAAGTGATGTAATCATATTTTCATTAATTTTTTTTTTAAAAAATTAACTATCATTCAAGTACAAATGTCCAAGGAACATGAGCTCAATTTTCTTTCAAAGCTTGTACTCACAGCTAAATCTAGTGTCAGGTCTATTCACTGTAGTGAATACTCTGTGACAGTCGATTCAAAATGAATCTTCTGTGCAGACATTAGCTTTTTACCATATTCAAGCATTTCCCCTATGCACCTTTCATTTGCTTTCAGAAGGTTTTTGGATTTGACAGTGACAGTGTTTACTTCATCTGCAAAGTGCTTTTCTCCTGCTGCCCTGCCTCCACCCCTGCCCCCATCTCTCCTGTTTTTTCCCTTTCACGAGAAGGGTAAGATTTTCATATGCCAGCTTTTCTGTCTAATGGTTCAACCCAGATGGTTCTCATTACAATGTAAACAGAAAGAGCTGAACATTAAGAAGTGATGTACTTATCTGGAAACTCAAAAACTTTTCAGTGTCTTCCAACAATGTCATCTTGCCAGCTCATCATGCCCTCTGTAAATGAGTGTTCCCATAACATCACTTTAGCATTCCTCCTTCTCACCTTGGTGTGACCTCTACAATGCACATCTAGTTCTCTCTCAGGCAGAGCTAGATGTTTCTCAGTAAAACATGAAGGCAAATACCTTAAAGTGCTTCATCATTTAAAATCTCTGTATCTATGTGAGTATGTGAGTTAAGCTGATGGCAAAGACCACATCTAACCTCTACTTCTTATGTATCCTGAATTCCTTTCATGTAATAATATAAATAGTTACAGAAACTTGTTTAGTTGGTATTCTAACTCCTGTGTTTGAATAAATGGCCTCTAAGGAAGGCAACCCTAAGGGCTGAGATGAAATATATGTTGAATGAAGAAAGTCAAATCCAGGGGAGTGCTTTCAACACCACTCAAGAACAAGTCACGACTGCCAGATGTCTGAGTTGTAACCTGTGACTTTTTGAGATCTTCACTACTTCTTCTTTTGTTTTATTCAGTTTCTTTATTTTTTAAGTAAGGATTTTAATTTGTGCTAATAATGTTGTTATTGAGACCAAATGAATTAACAAAATATGAAGCTGGGTCTTCTATTTTCAAGAAAAAAAAATCTGTGTAAATAGAAAGAATAAGAGCTTCTAGGTGAATTCAAGAAATTAAATAATAAAGATGATGTAAAACTATTTGTGGTGTATGTGTGTGTGTGTATGTGTGTGTGTGTGTGTGTGTGTGTGTGTGTGTGTGTGTGTGTGAGAGAGAGAGAGAGAGAGAGAGAGAGAGATTAAGAGAGAGAGACAGAGACAGCGACAGAGACAGAGTTGGAGAGAGACACAGAGAGAGATAGAGAGAGACAGAGACAGAGAAAGACAGAGAGATAAAGGAACAGAAAGAAACAGAGGGACAGAAAGAGAGACAGAGGCAGAGACAGAGAGAAAGGTAGAGAGATACAGGAAGGGAGAGAGAGGGTAGACAAAGAGACAGAGACAGAGAGAGGGGAAGGGAGAGGAAAGGGGAGAGGGAAAAGGGTGGACATGTGTAGTACAAGTTAGGAGAAAGAAATCCCAAATCACCAGAAGCAAAAACTGCAATAGAAGAAATGTAAAATTATTTAGTATCACCTGCTGACTACTGCTAAAAGTGACAGAGGAGCTGTAAGTTATATTTGTAACCTTTCTCGGTGGGATAGTAATGTGTTCTAAACATTGTTATGTTAAGTTGCAATTGTAACTGTCTCAGTGGTAGTAATATAGCCAAAATATTATTGTGGTCGGGTTAAAGTTGAGTATTGTCCTGTTCACCCAAGATTTTATAAATGCCTTTAGTTTACTGTACTTTGAATATTTAGGTAGATTTATTTTTAAGGTACACATTTTATGTAGCTTTGGCTGGTCCAGAACTCACTTTATATACCGGACTAGTTCAAATTTTCTATGAGCCAACTAGATCTCCATCAGGCAGAGCCTGATTACATCATCACACTCAGCTTTCTGAGTGTTCTCCATAAATTTGTACTTATGTCTCCTCTTGAGGCTTTCTGAGTGTTTTCTGTGGTTTGGTCTATAATTAAAATTCCAAACTTTATAGCCATCATTATCTCAAATATATATTTTATATATATCTCAAGTATATATTTTATATATTCCTAGTTCCTTCTTTTTTTATGTTCCAACTATGAATATTTAAGATATGTTGAAGTTGTAGCAGTTCTCCAACTTGTGTTTAGTTTTATTTTTCTGTTTGAGTTATACTGTCTTAACTTTCAAATGATACATACCTGGAAACTCATCCATCTTTCTTTTTTTCAGTCAGCTTACTGCTGAGCCTGTTCCTTGAATCTCCGTTTCCATGCTGTGTTTTAATTTCAAGGGTTCTTATTGTTACCTTTTTAATTTTCACTCTGTTCTGGGGAATTCATGCATGCCCACAATAAAATCTCTGTTTCCTTTTGATTATTTCTTAGTTACATCCCTCTGCCTGTATTACTCAGCTCTTTCTTGTCCTTTATGCTTACTAGCAGATTCATTAAATATTAATGGCTGTACCAAACAGTTTACGTTTCCCATCCAGCAATTCCAACAACTAAATCATGGTTTAGTGTTGGCTTTGCCACTTTTGTTTCTATTTTTATTTTACCTTCTGTCATATCACACAATTTTATTGTTATTATTGTTATTGAAAACTGTGATGAGTTGAGAATGGGAACTGAAGTGGACTTATAGTGCAGGATTTACGTTCATTGTTCTTGTTTAGTTTAATGTTTGCTGAGTTGTGTTAATAATGCTTGCTGTAGCTATGAGAGCCACCTGCCATGAATTCCAAAGTTTTCTATTCAGTTCTCTTATAGATTGTTGGGAGTCCAGAGATCATGTGATTAGCAGGCTAGGGGAGGGCTCTAGATGCTGACTGCAACTCCTTGCTAATGACCTTGTGTCCCAGGTTACAACACTCATAATGTTTCTCAATTGTCCTAACTGCTCACCTTGCTATAGCATTCATAACACATTTCCATGAATCCTTGATGGACAGACTGAATTATCACTCTTTTAGTGTTAAGTCAGAAAAGCTAGATGGGCTGGATAAAGAAAGCTTCATTTATATCACCAGTGAGAGGCTCTAGCCAACCAAGCCTGTTCTTTCTGAAGGTTTTGATCTGAATGAGGGTCTGGGAAAAGCTCAGAATTATTAGTTGCACTGACCCTGGCTATAATTCTCAGATCGTTTTTTGAGTATCTAGTAACAGTCTCTCATTAGAGTCAATGAACGTGTGATGCTCCAATTTGATAAGTGTCTCATTCTCACAGTAATACAGATTGCCCAAGCAGTTCATCAAAATTACTATGACAGTGTTCCAACCAACATATGGCTCCCACAGCTTCTCTTCCAGGTAAGAGCTCTTGGCCGTGTCACTCTGAGTTTGCCTGCCTCTTCACGATTTGGAATGACACTTTGGCTGTCATTGTAGTTCACTGTGAATGCAACGAGACACCTTAGTCTTCATGTTGTTCAGCTTTGGTTCATTGTAAGAATAGAAAAGACAGATTGCAAACTCTGCACATGTCAGCACTGAAATATGAAGTGCTCAGCCTCATAACATTAACACATGATTTTAAAAATAAGACCCCTATTATTAGGCAGCTGCCTATCATTCACTTCTGGGAGATTTTATTTTTTTCTGGGTATTTGTAGCTGATTTGCAATCCAAAAACCTGTAAAAATGCTTACTAACATAATACACTGATATTTTATAGGCAACCTTTGAGAATTAAAGAGTAGGCAAATGTAAGTTATATGGTAAAGAAAATATACAAATACTCATCGTGGCCTGAAAGTTTAAGTAAGAAACGCAGATATTCTAGTATGCCACTGTGTACCGATATCTTACTTTTAAGAAACAGCTCGTGAAAACATGTAGAACTGGTTGTCAATGACTTATAACACATTAGAAGATTCATATATTATAACTTTTCCTCTGCTGTTTTCAAATAATCATCCAAAAAAGAAAATTCAAGAAAGCAAATGCTTAATAATTGTGCTTCGGGTTTAATCATTCTACTTGCTTTGTCCTCACTCCAAGACTGAAGCCTTGACCAGACTTTGTGAGAAACTATGAACCATAAAATTATTTTAATGCTTTAAAGCAAACTTACACAAAATTATAGTAAGATTGAAAGTACTAATAAGCACATACTGATATATTATGTAAGTCAATTTAAAATCAAAGCATGTAGCAACTTAAATTTAAGATATTTAAAGATTTTCAAGACAGAATGAAATTGATTCACAGTATATTTGAAACTGAGAGTGCCTTCATACTCATACAGATTCATGGTGATTGTAGAGCTCAGACATTGGCAGAGCCTCAACACACCTGATCAAGGATGGGGATGCTACTCAAGTTCTGTGGTGAGAGTATTTGGTGTTGTCAGAGAATATTTTTCATATTTACACAGTAAAGTTAACCAAATGTGCTGGGATCTGCCCCTCAAACAGAACACCAACTCTCTGAGGACAGGTATCTCAGTTTCGCTTACCACTACCCCTGAAAAGTCTATCGCAGTTCCTGGCAATCATAACTTCTTTAGATTGGAAAAATGAATAAATATGATATTTAATGCAGAGGCACCTACTTTTGTGCATAGAGATGTAGAAATCTGTAGACATGACGTCTGTTTTTTTTTTCTGAGAATTTATTGTGTTATTCACACACACACACTCAGAGAGAGAGAGAAAGAGAGGAAGAGAGAGAGAGAGAGAGAGAGAGAGAGAGAGAGAGAGAGAGAGAGAGGAAGAGGGAGAGGGAAGGAGGTAGGGGTAGAAAAAGAGAAAGACAGAGACAGAGAGATGAGAGTTTACAGATAGTTCAGTAACTGCAAGCAGATGGAAGGCACACGGGAAAATTCAAAGGTGTTGGTCAAATAAATCAAGAAGGAAGTATGGTTGTGTTTGTTTTCATTTGTTAATGCCACATCCACGCACCTCTAAGATTATCTCTAATATGTTAAATGATGCAGCTACTATATATATTATAGGCAAAAAAATTGAAATAAAGTGAGGTTTAGAATCTTACCGAACATCACAGCATTATCACGTCATAAACATAAGACAAAATTCAGAGAGCCTGACTTAAAACTCTATAATTCTTTGCCACAAATTTAGAAATCTAATTTCTTTCAATATTAGTTATAGATTAATATCATTTTTTTTTAGCAGTGCATTTTCTTCATGAAACCTGTAAGGTCTCTATTATATTAAGAACATAGAATTGTTGGGACAGTTGTATTTGCTTGGGAAATGGGTATGCTTAGGGGAAAAAATTGAGTTTTAAAGCTGAATGGGACTTTTTAAATCTTCTAACTGCCCCTGGAGAGTGACACAGATGCTTCATTGCACGAAAATGTCAACATCACTTTAAGTTACATAAGATGATGGCTTCTCTACAGCACAGACTTCACAGTAAACCTTTCCACCTGAAAATGGAACTGATGTCTTCTTGGATTGCTGGGCTAAGTAGTACAAGCACATATGTCTGGCATTTGCACTTCCTGAACAACTATACAGCTCTCTTTCCATCTTCCTTCTTTCATTGTGTACCTCACTGACATTCCCTCTACAACAGTTATTAAAATGTGAATTGTATAGACTTTTGATGACAAACACATATAAACCACAGAGAATCTATCTAATGCAGATTTCTGTAGCTTTCTTTTGTTTATTTTCTGTGCTTCTTAGGACCCCTAGATAAATGGTGGATAATGATGCTGAGAGTGCAAAGCAAGGATGTAAGAGTCCCATCTAGTGGTAGACTGAGAAAAATCAAAGAATATTGAACTATATAAGTGGATTCCAAAAAGGCTCAATCGTTTTATTTTTCAACTATTAATTCTCTATTTGGTGTAAATATTACCATGGGTCTTTAGAAAGGGAAATGGGTCAGGGAGGCAGTTTCTTCTCCATTCTTTCATTGTTTCCCCAAATCTAAGAATCTTTTCAAATAGATCTGTAATTCTGGATTACTGAAACCCTTGGTATTCATGACTGAACTACTCTGTCCTCAGATGTCTCAAAGAACATGATTCAGCTTTTTTAATTAGGCATAATTTGATAACGATTTGAATCCTGCAATGCCATCATCACTTAAGACAAAGCTCTTGCAAACATAACCTGTCCACTTCTAGTATATCTTATTGAAAAGGTAATTTCCAAATTTTAGCATGGCTCATAGCCAGTCCCAGGATTTCTGAAATGAGAGTTGTTCAGAACTGTCTGCATTAAGGTGAAGCTGGATGCAGAAGTAGTCAAAAGCAGATGCTTAAGACATCTGTTTTCCTTTATCTGATACAGTCAAACTTGGTGTCACTACAGCTGTATTTCACAGGAATATTGTGATTTGTTGAGTTTAAGATAAAGTCATATGGTTGGCGCTATGACAATAAGACAATAAAAGAATAGCAGACCAAACAAAGCCCTTCTCTGTACAAACTCCCCACTGTTATCAAATCCATTTTCCCTCCATTCTTGTAAATTGCTTTGTCACAAAATGCAGGTTGAAAGATGAAATGTTAATCATTTGGGAGACATTTTGTAGCTCCCTAAGGTGATTTAGCTGGGGAAATATTTTGTTATTTGTGATGAATAATGTATTAGAAAAAGTTTCATTACAAAAATCATCCAATTAGAAACTATTTCTTTGAATTGACATTCAACACAACTAGTAGCTTTTATAATTTTCAGAATTAAAACCTAAAATTGCACTCTCATCCACCTATAAAGTAGGGGAAGAATCAAACTGGAGAAGCTACTGTTCCCTACATTATAATTTCAAAGTATAAGAACTGTGAACAAAAGATATACTTCCAAACCTAAGTCAAGTTAAAGCCAAAAGGAGACATCAGAAGAAAGATATTATCATTTTGGAGACTTAAGCAGGAGTCATGACACCCTTCATGACTTACCTGCTCTGCACAAGAAAGCCTGAATCAACAAAACAAACAAAATTACAATGAAAAATCTTTGATACCTGCAGTCTTTCTCATACAATATTATAAAGATTTCATAGATGACTTCCAATACAGAATGTATTATACAAACGATTTGATAACATAGTTAATACAACAATCAAATTATGCTCAATTTATATTGAGTTTCTAAGTGCCATCATGATTCAACTGTGAGTAGTTATATGCTTAGAGATGGATTAATCAGTATAAGTTTGCTTCTAAATATAAACTACAATGTCTGTTGTCAGGATAGATGAGAATGTTAAATTTTATTTTCTGTGTAAGTTCTAGTCCACCAATAGTAAAACCTCAACTATAGTTCAAAGCACAGAAAACTCCTCCAAATTCATCTGCTGATAGCAAACAGT
>JADRCD010205820.1:0-16753 GCA_019843815.1 Montemys delectorum | reverse complement strand
AGCTCTTTACCTGTGTTCTCCTGTATTTCTTTGAGGGAGTTATTTATGTCTTTCTTAAAGTCCTGTATCATCATCATGAGAAGTGATTTTTAGATCTGAATCTTGCTTTTCCAGTGTAATGGTGTGTCCAGGACTTGCTATAGTGGGAAAATTGGGTTCTGATGATGCCAAGTAACCTTGGTTTCTGTTGCTTATGTTCTTATGCTTGCTTCCCACCATCCAGTTATCTCTAGTGCTGCTTGCCCTGACTAAATCTGACTGGGGTCTGTCCTTCCTGTGATCCTGGTTGGGTCAGAACTCCTCAGAATCAAGCTGTCTCTGTGATCCTGTGATTCTGGGATCCTGTGATCCTGGGCCCATTAGAGCACCCAGGAGTGGAGCTTCCTCTAGGTGTTGTGGGACTGGCTGAAAAATTTGCACCCAAGGTCTTCTCAGAGCACCAGCCCAGACAGACTGGAAGAAACTGGTGTCACTGGACTGGCAGAGTTCCTGCGTGCCTGGATTGCACTTGTCCCAGTTGCTCCCAGTATTGGGACAGATGTTATGTCCTCCTTACTGCTGATTGGTAAGTAATGTTTTAATTAAAAATTCAAACAATGAAATTTAACGCAAGAAAAATCTGTGATAGACAAAAATATGACCATTTTAAACAAGGAAGGGTTTCATATTTAGTTTGATGCCACCACTGAAAGGCAGTCTACACAACCCTTCACATTTGAAGATTGGAGTTATTTCCAAACTGCAGGGGTGACATGGCTCTTAGGCTTTTAGGGTTCCGTAATGTACTAATCTTCGAGTGTTGATTTCACAAGAACTTATTGTCTGAGGTGTTACCAGATACAGTGTTCCAGGCACTACAAACCGTTGACCTTTTTACTGTCTGAATGATTTTTTTTTTTTTAAAGATGTGTTTATTTATCATGGACACAGTGTTCTTTCTGCATATATGCCTGCACGCCAGGAGAGGGTGCCAGATCTCCTTATACATGGTTGTGAGCCACCACGTGGTTGCTGGGAATTGAACTCAGAACCTTTGGAAGAGCAGTCAGAGCTCTCAACTTCTGAACCACCTCTCCAGTCCCTGTCTGAATGATTTGGCCATTCCTAAAATATTATATAGTTGGAGTAATATATAGTGTTTTCTTCTACTTCGTTTAAGATTCTTCCATTTTTTTCTGGGACTTTATATCTTCTATTTTACCATTTAATAACATTCCATCATGTGAGTATACTTCCTTATCCATTCACCTGGGGAAGAGCATCCTCGTTGCTTCCAGGTTTTAGAAACTGTGGCTAAAGCTGTAAATCTGAGTCCCTACGTTGTTATGCAGGTGTTAAGTTTTCATTTTGAGCCCAATTGAGTGTGATTGTTGGAACTCATGGCAAGAGGATTCATAGCTTTAGTAAAAACAAAACAACCTGAACTGTCTTCCACAGTAACTGTACAACTCCATTCCCCACAGCAGGGAACAAGCTCCTGTTGTATTTGCTGGTAGTATTTTGAATTTTAGTAACTCCAGCAGATCCATAGTTGCATCTCCGTATTGAAACTTGATAACATCATAAGATGTCAACCATCTTTTTCTGTGCCCATTCGTCACATTTCTGTGCATGACAGGGGTTGAACTCAGGCTGGCAGATTTACACAGCAGGCTCCTTTACCTACTGAGCCATCTTACACCCTTGCTGTCTGTATTTGAGTCCTTTAATATTGTGGGTAATAACCTTTATCAGATGTATCTTTTGCAAGTTATTTCTCCCGCTCTGTAGCTTCTCTCCTCATTTGTTTTGGAAAGTATCCCTCATAGGGCAGATCCCTTCTGTTGTTGTTCTGACAAAGCTGGCTTGCGTTTTCATAGGTTATATGTTTGAAGGTGATGTAGTTTCACATTTTATAGGCAGCATAGGGCTTGGATTTTGTTATTTTTATGACAAGGTGTTTGGGTGTCTAGTTGCTTCTATTATAAGACTATTCTGCTTCCAGTGAGTTGCTTTTGCCTCTACCACAGTTCAGTCTCTTTCCAGGCTTTCTCTCCCCTCATTGGTTTGTCTAGTATTTGGACAATGATGGACTATTACAGCAATTTGTGATGAATCTTAAAATCCAGTACTGTTAATTGTTTGGCTTTGTTTTCTTCCAATATTGCACTGGATGCATTCAAGATTTTTTTTGCCTTTCCTTATAAGCGTTAGAATCAGTTTGTCAGGATTCACACAGTAACCCCTAAATAAACTGGTAATTAAAATTGGAGACAAAGTAATTACATGAGGTAATGCAATAAGTTCCCTTGTATTCCTGGTCCAGTTTATCCTGATGGTTCATCTTTCAGATTGGTAGTAGAGCCATGATACATTAAGGTCCCATGATACGTAAAGGTCCCTTTACGTCACTTCTCATGGTGCCTTTTCAGATACCCATTTCCCTCATAGCTCTGGCAACTGCTAGCCTGTTGTCCATTCTGTAACATTTTTATTCCAAGAACACTACATAAATGGAACCCATCAGTATGTAATTAGGGCTAGCTTTCTAATTAGAACAGTTCTCTGGAGAGTCCAGCAGGCTGTTTCTTAGATAGCCTATTTTTTCCCTCCGGGCATTATTCTATAACATGGTTACTACGAGGCTATTTTAACCACTGAGGGTTCTCATTCAGGGCTATTTTTTATTGTGTTGAAAGCTACTATAAACATTCATGTAAAGATTTTTATGTTGAGATACACCTGCACTTCTCAGGGATAAATCCTCAGAATGAAATTTTCTCTATGATATTAGTGTGTTTGGTATTGAGGAAACTACTAACTGTTTCCCACAGTGGCTGTGCCTCTTTACATGCCCACTATTGATATGTGACAGATAAGTGACATACTTTCTCCTACATCGCTCTTTTGTGTTTTCCCTACTTATTTATAATTTTAAATATCTTAATAGATACATAGAATTATAACATTGTGATTTTAATTAGTATTTCCCTAAAGGGTTTTATGGATTTATTTACATTTATTTTGCGTGAATTTTTTAAAATTTTTAACCATGCTTTATTGAACAGTTTGTTTTATTTTGTAAAATATTTTATTTTTATTTTTGGTTATGTGTAGGTAAGGGGATTGTGCACATGAGTGCTGTGCCAAAAGAAGCCAGCAGAGTGAGTGCATCGGGTCCCTTGAAGCTGGAGTGGTGGTGGTTGTGAGCCACCTGAAGTTAGCGCTGGGAACACCACTCAGACCTTCTTTGGTCAGTATGGGAATCTTAACAGATGAGCCATCTCTACAACCCTAGATGGTTTTCTTAATGTTGATATCTGACAATTTTAAAATATTGAAATTATTCCTTTGTGGGCTATTTGATTTACAAATATTAATATTTTTTTGAGTTTTCAACTTGCTTTTATTTACTTACTAAGATCATTCAAAGGACTAATGTTTTTAATTTTGAAGAAGTACAAATGATCAATGTGTTTTCCTTCATGAGCTACATTTTCAACATCTCCTATGGTTCTTTTTTTCTT
The DNA here is from genome assembly GCA_019843815.1 of Montemys delectorum. Lineage (NCBI taxonomy): Eukaryota > Metazoa > Chordata > Mammalia > Rodentia > Muridae > Montemys > Montemys delectorum. Next base: position 13,247 of record JADRCD010205820.1, on the reverse strand, counting down.
AACATTTCTTAAATTTTATGTTTTATTTAAGTATATCTTGAATGAGTTTTGACTCACTTTGGGGGCCTTTTAATAAGGTTTGAAATTAAATCAAAATTTATGTTTTCTTTGTTTGTTGCTGTCTAGCACCATGTGTTGAAAAGGTTTTCACCCATTGAATTGCTTTTGCGTCTTCATAAGGAGCATGCCAACCGTCCCTACACTCATGTACTTCAGAGTTCCCCATTGTGTTCCATCAACACCATGTGTATTCCTCCACATATGCCAGATAGGCTTGGTGACTACCGCCATACAGTGTCTTAAGCCACACCATCTTGGTGACTACCACTGCCCAGTGTCTTAAGCCACACCATCTTGGTGACTACCACTGTACAGTGTCTTGAAATTGGGTAGGCTTATCTCTACTGCTTAGTTATTTTCTTATTTTTTTTCTGGGTGATTGTATTTATTTCTCATTTGCATAAATTTTATGTAATTTTGTGTGTGCAAAATATCTTGTTAGGATTTTAACTGATAGCATGTCACACCTATAAAGCACTTTAGGAAAGGCAGAAGTAGTAAAAGTTTGAATTCATCAACTGGATATATCTCTCCACTGACTTAGATTTCTTCCCTCTACGTTTTAGATTCACATGTAAATACTTGTATTTTGTATTCTGTGAACTTGGTGAACTCACTTCTCAGTTCTTGGAACTTCATTGTGAATACCTAGGGAGTACCTATATAGCACTCACATTATCCCCATCTGAGGATGCTGTGTTCTTGCCTAGGGCACTGCCCACAGCTCCAAGCACTCTGCTGAGGGAGTGTGGACATTCATACTTGTAAAGTGTTAGCTCAAGGGTTTTTGTGCTGTTTCATACTGAAGTTCTGTTTCTGTTATATGAGAATTCATTGTGAACAGCTGTTGAATTCTGTCATTCGCCCTTTTTCAGTGATTCATGTGATTGTGTGATTTTTTTTTTCTGTGCCTATATAGTGAATTTAGCAATTGATTTAAGACATTTCTAGAGTAAAACCCACTTGGTCATAGCATATAATTGTTGTATACATTGTAGAACCCTATTTGCTAATAGTTTGCTGGGGATCTGTGCCTGTGCTTATGAGGGACATTAGTTTTCTTCTTTCTCCTCCTTTTTTTCATGTCTGAAAAAAAATGGTTTACCTTCTTAGATTTAAAAAAAAAATTATGTGTATGAGTGTCGTACCTACATCTTTGTATGTGTACCACGTGTATGTCTGGTGCCTGCAGAGGTCAGAAGAGGTTTCAGATCCCCTGGTACTGGCATTATGGATGGTTTGTGAGCTTCCATGTGGATACAGAAAATCAGACGCAGGTCTTCTATAAGAGCAGCAAGTGCTTTGAAACAGTGAGCCATCTCCCCATCTCCTTTTCTACTTTGTTGAGACAAGGTCTCACCGTGTATCTCTGGCCTTTAACTCAACATCTCGACGCCTCAGTCCCCTTGATGCTGGGATGAAATATATGTATAAACATACCTAGCCTTTCTTTTTATTGCTCTCTTCGGTTTTGGAATCAGAATGCTACTAGCTCTATGAGATAGATGAACATGTATTCTACCTTCTGGAAGGCACCACGTTAAGTTGCTCTCCCTCCACATTTCTCCTTCCTACCTCGGCCTCCAGACCACTAGGATTACAGGCAGCTAGTGACCGTGTCCAGCGATGCTTATTTCTTTTAACTGGTTGTAGAATTGTCCATCGAAACCGTCTTGGTTAGGTTCATCTTCGAGAGAATTGAATTAAAACGACAATTTAATATCTATTTTGTGGTTGTACACGTGTGAGAGGTTTTGTTGTCTCACTTTCGGCTTCATTGACCTTTGCTTTTGTCACACTGCGTCTTTGTTGTCTGGGCTTGACTTTGTTTTTATTTCTTTGGGTTTTCTCTTGCAGTTTCCATCTTGGGATGAGAACATGAAAGTCATTTAATTGAGACTTCTGTCTTCAGTTGTATGCAGATGATGTGGATATTTGTCTCCACACTGGTTTGGCTACATTCTTCAAACTTCTACAAATTTCAAGTCTTTGCATTTCTTATTTCCCTTCGGGGAAGCTCCATGGTAGAATAAATTCAGTCTCCAGCACTGAAAACAAACACACACAGAAGTGGAACCTTAGACTTCCTTTATGATCCAGGATAGTTGGAATTGTGCTGTTGAGATTTTGGGATGTTTGGTTCCTATTATTTTTCTGTTATTGATCTCTAGCTTGATTTCATTGCAGTCAGATAATATATAACATGATTTCAACTCTATTAGGTCTGTTGAGCTTATTTCTAAGGCTTAGAATATGAATGTCTTATCCATGCTTTGTTACAACTTTAAAATAATGCATTTCAACCAATGGTGAGTGGAGTGTTCTGAAAAACACTGCCTGGATCCATTGGTAGATAGTATCATTGATGTATTCCGTATACATGCCAATCTTTGTCTAGTTGTTCATTATATTGTTGAGGGAGGAATGTGGAACTACAAATCGAAATACAACTACAAATGTAAATTTGTTCCTTTCAGTTCAATCAAATTTTGCTTCCCATATTTTATGGCTTTCTGGTCGATGAATACAATGCTAAGATTGTTGTTTTCTTGGTCCCTTTAATGTCCCTCTGCATTTTTCCCCCTCCCACATGTCTTACCCTACATAGCCCAATTTATAATTGGTTTGTGGCTTCCCTTACAATGGATCTCAAAGTTTTACATTTCCTGTCACCTGCTCTCTCTCCCCCTTCCCCCAGCATCTCTCTCACCAGTCTTACCCTGATAGCCATGATGGCTCGCCTTCAGTACCTTGCCTGTGCCGTGTTTTTAGCTTTAGGCATCCATTCCATGGCTGATATGGTGCAACATGCTTAAAATTTCCACTTTTAAGAAGCTTAGATGAGAGGTCCATGACTTCCCAGATACCCTGAACATAACAAGTTCCAGACCAGCTTGGTCTACACAGTAAGAACTGCCACAAAGAAACCACACACACACACACACACACACACACACACAAATAAAGACACCACTCCAACATTACAGCCTATGAGTGGTCTGACTGCTTTTGACAAAAGACCCTCTGTTCTCGTTGTATCTCTATGAATCTGCACCTTAAGTTTGGAACACTGGTTGGTAATCAGCTGCCTGTTGCTTCACTGTACTTGCAGCAGAACTGTTGCCATGGTGATAATCCTTGCTGCTAAGAAAATCAGCCTTTATCTGATGAGGATCTAACTTGATAGCTCGATTGGTATCTCTCTCCAGAGGAAGGGACCTGTTGCTTTGAAATACGTAGACATTTGTGCATGTTTCCTTTGATGACTTATCAAGATAGAGGATGCAGGGAAGACACGTAGCAGAGCATGCTGTGCTGAACAAGTCCCCTACTTCCATTTCACTTTAGTGACAAGTGTGTTACTTGTGGGTCCGCTTAGCATCCCTGCATACTGGATAAAGTAGAGTCATGTTTTTAAAAAAAGCCCCACCACAAGGCAAGAGGGCCAAAACCAGACTAGGGGAAGGAGAGAAGATGAACAAGAGACCAAACTGATTGTAGCTGAGACAGTTTAGCCTCTGTAGATCTGGACTGCTGACTGAAGACCTAGGAAGGGCTCCACTTTATCTTCCCCCTTCCCCTGCATGCCCACCTGTCTCATTGCCAAAGACTTCTCCAAAGCCCCGCTCAAACCGTTAAAGTACACCTCCCTCATTCTGTCAGTACCCACTGTTGAAGGATCAACTCCACAGCCATCTAGGTTTCCAGTATCTGTTGACCTTTGAATGTTGAAAGTCCCAAGGTTAGATTTTTGCAAGCACCTCCCCCATGCAGCTGCTGAAGGCTTCTTGTTACTGCACATCCACCATTCCCCTCCAAATACCTCGTTTCTCTCTCTCTCCATCTCTGCAAACACATTTGTTCCTTTTTAAAATTTAGATTTATTTTTGTTGCTACTTATGACTGTAATTTTGCTATTGTTATGAATCATCATGGAAATATCTGTGTTTTCTGATGGTCATTTGACCAATGGAGTTGTGACTCACAGATTCAGATCTGCTGCTTTTGTACAGTTATGTGTTTGAACCATGTGGTGCCCTGGAGGTCTGCTGGAACTTGGGTTACACATGGCTGTGAGTTGCTATGTGAGTGCTAAGAATCAAACTGAGATCCACTTCAAGAACGAGTGCCCTCAAAGCTATCAGTCCTACCTCAACACATTTACTCTTCAGAGAAGGTCCCCAGGTTTCCCTGGAAACCCATCTTCACCATGCAAACAATGAGCACATGTGGGTTTTAAACTTTATATTATACAGCTTAGAAATTAAATATAAGGCAGTTTATACTAAAGGTTTTTACATTTTATAATTTCATGTATAATATAGCATACTTTTGGAATTACTTGTATGGTATTCATAATTTATATACTTAATTAGTATACATTGCTGTGGAGTATTCAATTTCCTTTAGAGAGGGAGCACTATGAACTGATCACTGGACTTCACTGGTGCTAGACAAGAGCTCTACTCCCAGGCCTATCTTGTCACTTATAAATATATTGAAATAGTTACCTGTTATGACCATGCCTTTGTAATGTTCCTTAAAATTTCAATTTCATATTTATGAAAGACATTTCAAAATAATGTGGTTTGTCATAAAGCTCTCTTCGGCATAATCAAAAGGCATAAACGTTGTTGCTTATCTGTTCATTGTTGTTTTGTTTTCAAGCCAGGGTTTCTCTGTGTATCGGAGCCCTGGCTGTCCTGGACTTGCTGGACTCACTGCTGCTGAAATACTTGCACATGTGCCTCTGACATCACGCACCCCCCCCCCTTTCACTTTGTAAATCATTTCTATCCTGAATTTTGTGTTTATCATCATTTCTTTGCTCTTCCATAGGCTTCCAGCAGATATGTCCTCCAGGCATTGTATGCTCTTGTTTATTTTTTTATTTTAAAATTTCCTTTCTTTTATGTATATGGGTATTTTGCATACATGTATATCTGTATCATATACATGTCTGGTGCCTGCAAAGGTCAGGAGAGGGTGTCAGATCACCTGGAACTGGAATTATAGATGGTTTTGAAGGACCATGTGGGGGCTTAGAATTGAACCCAAGTCTACTGAAAGAGCAGCCAGTACTCTGAACAGCTGGGCCGTCTCTCTCTCTCGTCTCTGTTCCTGTTTTTATCTGCTCTACAAATGGAATGCCATGTAATCATCCTGTCTGAATTTTATTAGTCTATGTTATGTAACATTCCCTCATTCGAGCACGGGTAGTTGCCGTTTGTTTTCACTGACGAATAATAGGACCCTGCAGCCATATATCACAGTTTATGAATTTTCCTGTTTGATGAATATTTGGTCTGTGTCCAGGCTCTTGTTATAACAGATTGTTTTTCTACAAACATTTTTCTGGTTGGCTCCTGATAAGTGTTTCTCAGAGTTTCTCCAGGGGATGTATTCATCAGAGGAAGGAGAATTGTTAACATTTCCTAGATCACGGGACAACAAGTTTTTCTCTAAAGGGCAAGATAGTAAATATTTAAACCGTGTAGGCTGTAGAATATACAGCAACTCAAATCTTCCATTTTAACATGAAAACGGCGTAGACAACACTAGCTACAGCTGCATCCAATAGAACATTCTTCAAGGCCAGGGAGATGACTCAGTAAAGTGCTTGCAGCTCAAGCACGAGGACCTGAGTTGGGATCCTTGGCAAACACATTAAAAGCCAGGTGCTGAGACAGGGAAATCCCTGAAGTTCACTGGCCAGCTAATCTCTAAACAGATGAGCTTCAGTTTCAATGAGACACACTGTCTCAAAAGTAAGGTGGAGGAAGATCGAAGAAGACACCTGACCTCAACTTTTGGCCTACGTGCACACACATGCACACGTCTATGGGTACTTATGAAGCACATGTACATACTAACTTGGTTCACCTTAATCAAAAATCCAAGGGCTGCATTCGGTCTGTATTAGGTCTCAAACTCAGGACAAAGGGCTAACTGGGGTGCCTATTTATCATATCAGTGTGAACCTGGCTCCCCGGTTCTCCCTGCGTCCCTCAGGCCCTTCCTGTTGCAGGGTATGACTGACATACCCTGTCCCCTATCCTAAACATCTCTACCTCAGGACCTGAGCTGCCATTCCCCTAGCTGCTCTTTCCTATGTAATCCAGCCATTTTGGTTCCCTGGCCCTTTTTGTTTCTACCCTTTACCTTCCTGGCCTCTTGATCTCCTGGTCCGATGGTCTCCCTCCCCACCCCCTCCTCTCGCGGCCCAGCTCAAGGTCCTGTTCACTCTGGGGCTCTCTCAGATGTCTCTGCCTCTGACTATGCTCTCCCTCATAGCTGCAGCAAACCTTCTCCCCTCCCATACCTAAGAGCAAGCACGTCCTCCCTTTCTTTATTTTTATTTTTTCATTCAATCTGCGAGACTTGGTCGTCTTAAACGTGGCCCTCCAATCCTAATCTAGATGATGCCTTCTTGACTCTTTCTGCTTTTTGTCCAGGAAATCCTTATGAGACTCCAATTATGTAGGTGTTTAAAATAGGTATACATGTAAAATTATTGCCAAAAATAATTCGGTTAGGTAGGTATGGTGTATTGATGGAGACATTTCCCTCAAAGGCACATACATGCATGTGAACACCTGGTCTCTTGCTGGAAGTGCTGTTTGGGAAGGTCATGGAACCTTTCAGAGGTGGAGACTCGCTAGAGAGAGGACATCACTAGGAGTGGGCTTTTGAGAGTTTATAATCTTGCCTCACTTTTTGCTCTCCCTCTCTTTGCTTCTTTCTTGGTTGAAAGATGTGATCAGCCGGCTTCCTGCTCCAGCTTTTGCTCATAAGGCCTTCCCTGCCTCTAGAGACTCTCCCTCTGGAAGGGTAAGCCACAATAAATTCTACCTTCTCTAAGTTGATTCTAGTCCTGACATTTCGTCACAACAGCAAAAAAAGTTACAAATACAGTTTGCTAACCAAAACAAAGGATATAGGAAAAGCCTTATGGAAACCTATGAGTTAATAAGCCAATTTCAAAATATAACTTTATAAGGTATTTGTTGACATCAGGGCCTCCAAAATCCATGACATCACATAGGCAGGCCTGACAAACCTGTTGCCAAGGCAACAGCCACCATATTCCCAGAATCCATTGGGCTCACCTCCCACCTTTACCTGTGTCCACCACGTCACCACCCACATGTATATGGGGGATGCTCCTCCCTTGCTCTCTCCCCCCCTCCTTCTCTTTCTGACATCACCCCGTGTGTCTTTCTCCCAATTAAACCTCTTACACATGGAACTCTTTGGGCCTAGTGTGTGTTGTGTCCTGACGAGAGCCGCCATTCTAACACATCAGTATTTATGAAATTGCCCTGCATTGATGGACAATTTGCTTCCAGAAGACAAAGGGTTTTGAATGTAAAACACAGCACAAGGCATAGGAATATCTCCCTTCAGATTATTGGTCAAGAAAGTCCATTCCAGAAGTCTCTAAGTAACACAGACTATTGTCATGGGCCTTATTTGTCTTTCCTAACTATATGGTGAAGCCCTGCTGCTGAAGACTCTGTACTGTGGCTACGGTACAGAGAAAAACCATTTTCAAACTGACTGAGAAGCCTCCTTTGTGCCGGCTGGCTGGCTAGTTAGCCGTATGGCTGCAGAAGGCGCTATAGAGGCTGCTGGGAGAGAAACCACATCAGTGGCCTCACCCAGCATTGGACCCTGCATGCCCCTCACTCATCAGGCAAGATGTACCCACTGCTGCCATAGTTACACGTTTGTTACAGAGTGACTGATTGCTCTTTGATTGGATTTGAGGCCGGATCCACAGAAGAGATGTTATAGTTCGAGTGAGAAGAGCCTCCATAGGCTCATTATGTTTGAATACTTGGCTACATGGTCATGCTGCCAAATAGCCTTCTACCCACGGATATTTATGTTCATACCCATAGACCTGGGCTGCTATCAACTTTGGCCAGAGAAGCTTCTTTATGCCATGGACAGTAGTCAATGGAGAAATGCCCAACTAGTTAATGTGTTCAGAGTAAGAGACTGAGTTCTCAGCCCCCTATGGGGCATACATACATATACCTCACCACAAACACTCAGGGAATACTGAGTATGAAGAAGCATGGATGTAAGAGCTGGAGAATGGGGAGGAGTGCTGTGGAATGCTGTCTTCTAGACATGTCATGGTTATTCCATTTTTTATTAGATATTTTCTTTATTTACATTGCAAATTTTATCCCCTCCGGAAACCCCCTTATCCCCTCCCCCTCCCCCTGCTCACCAACCCACGCTCTCCTGCTTCCCTGTCCTGGCATTCCCCAACACTGAGGCATCAAGCGTTCATGAAACCAAGGGCCTCTTCTCTCATTGATGTCCCACAAGGCCATCCTCTGCTACATATGCTGCTGGAGCCATGGGTCCTTCCATCTGTACCCTTTGAGGTTATTCCATTTGTAAACCTGCAGCAGCTGGGGTTCCCTGCATGTGGTCAAGCCACACACTCAAGGCATAGGTGTTGTGAGTGATCTCCAGACTCCACTCCTAGTTGATGAGCAATTGGCAGTTGATAGCTGCTTGGAGAAGGGGAATTACACATTTGTTACAGAATGATTGATTGTTCTTTTATAGGCTTTGAGGCATGAGCTACAGGAAAGATGTAGTATTTTGAATGAGAATGGCCCCCAAAGGCTCATATGTTTGAATACTTGGTCCCAAACTGGTGGAGCTATTTGGGAAGGATTAGGAGGTGTGGCCTTGTTGGAGAAGGTGTGTCACCTGGTAGGAGCATTCCATGCACCAATGCATGGCCCTACACCCTTGCAGATGTGGGCAGTACTAACTAAATTTACTAGATTATTTAAAAAAAAAAAGATAAAGTTGAGAAGGTAACTTGTTGGGAAAGATATGGGGGGAGTTGGAGGAGAAAATGGGTGATATATGTCATATTTCGTTATGTAGAAGTAGGAAATTCTTAAGAGAAAAGAAAAATTAAAACCTTTTTAAAAAGTTCTTTGGAACCCCCACCCAGTGCCACAAAGCCAGGTGAGCAGAGCAAGCCTGAGCCAACCCCCATCCCATGCCATGTGACTCAGGCAAGTGGAACATGCCCAAGACAACCCTCATCAGGTACCACGCGGTGCAGGCAGGGCATAGCACTCCTGAGATGACTCCAGACACCCAGAGCCCCTGGACACCTCTAAGATAGAGCAAGTCAGGAAGAGATGGATGAGGAAGAGAAGGAGAATGTATGTAGCCTCACCTGAAGGCCTGTTATCAACAAAGGCCAAGGGGACGTTCCTGGTCTGAGCTGCTGCTGCCTGGGGCTGTGTTGATGTCTGAGGGCTGTGCAGAACTGGCCCCACCCATTGCCAGTCATATGGCAGCATGGGGTCACTGGAGTGATGCTCCCTCCTCATCTCTATCCCTTGCCACCCCTGAAGCAGGCTTGAGAGCTGGCCCTACCCCTCAACAGCTGCAGTACTTCAGAACTGGGCAGCACAGTTCTGGTGGTGAAGGCAGAGCACGAGAGCTGCCCTTCCGCTTTTGGTGAGCTATCTGGGGCAGTGCTGGAGAGCTCACCCTGGTGGTGTGGGTGTGGGAGAGCTAATGGGCTGACTAGCTGAGCTACCACCCAGGCCCAGATCCAGGGCTCTGAGTTGGCCCACCCCAACATCTACCCCATGGATGAACTGCTGGAGCACGTGAAGGGGGTGGTCCTGTAGATCCAGGCTGCAGGATCTCTATGATACAGGGCAATAATAACAGGATATCTGAGAGAAGTTCTGGGGAGGATTCAGTGTTGATAGTATAACAGAAACCAGAGGCCTCGAACCAGACCAATGATTCATTGCAATGAACATTTGCAAGTCAAGATGTATGAACAAAGAGGTATACTGTGGGATACACTGTGACACACTGCAGCTTCCACAATGAGATGTTTTTTGGTTGGGTTGAGTTTTTTGTGTTTTTTTTTTTTTGATATATATTTTTTTAAATTTTCTTTTGATGAGAAGGTTGCAAGGGCAGAGAGTAGAATGGAGAAATGAACAGGACTAGGGTGCAGGTTGTGAAATTCACAAAGAACCCATAAAAAGTTCTTTGGAATACATTTAGTTATATTGTTTATCAGAGTAAAGCAAATTTGCATATGCATGAGGTGCATGTTACTTTTTTCATAGAAATACTGGGTCTGGAGAGATGGCACAGTGGTTAAATGTGTCCTGCTTATGTAGAGGACCTATGTTTACACCTCAACACTCACATTCAGTAGCCCCCAACTGCCTGAAACTCCAGCTCCATGAGAATCTAGCCTCTGCTCCCTAGGACACTTGCATACACATGCATATACCCACCCACCCCCAACACACATGACTTAAAATAATGAAGACAAATCTCTAAAAAGTCACATCTTGACTGAACACGTGATACTTCAAGGAGGAACATCTTCAACATTTTTCAGACTTGACCTATACTTTGATTTAATAATTATCATTGCTCAGATTGACACTTGACATAATAAATACATACTACAAAATGACAGAAATAAGTTCAGGGCTTTTTCAGAAAGTATGAGGAATTGGTTCCTGATCTCAAGCCAACATGCATTTATCAATAATTTATAAATCTCTTAGTCAACAACCCAAGTAGCACTTTTCCAAGTCAAGCATGTTCACAGAATCTAGTTGAGCAATATTTATATACTAAAGGGGGTAAAACACAATTAAAGCTCTTTGCTTTCTGTAATTAAACTTTTTTTTTTTTTTTTTTTTTTTTTTTTTTTAATGAGAGCAGAGAGAATGGTTGTAAAACCACTGTGGCTCCTAGCTTGCAGTAGCCTTTACTCTGGTGTTTCAGATGCCTTTCATTGGTGAATACTGTGACAGCGTGTCCGAGGAGAAGTGTGTTGTGTGTTCAGAGTCACAGCTGCTCTGCAAAGTTATCTCAGGTTTATTCATTTTGATTTCAAATTCTTTGTAGTTACAAATTCAGAAAGCTTTAACTGTTGCCAGATGTTGTTGTTGTTGTTGTTGTTGTTGTTGTCTATTTGCCATTCTACATTTAGGATTTGCACCTACAGTTTAAGAAGCATTGATTTAATCATAGACTTTCCTATGCCAATTGCACCATAAGGCCACAGCATCTTCTTGCTCCGTATCCCCTCAAATCTAGATGAGACTCACTTTTCCCATTCATGAATGACCATTTGGAAGGAAGGGAGAATGGGTACACGGTTCCCCCCAGTGACCCATGACCTCCCCTTAGGGAACCAAAGATAAAAGTGGCTAAAATGCTCTTGCTTCAGTATTGGCTTGGGGGGACCTACAGTGGGAGGGCTTACCTCACTGGAGCAGTTAATGTCACAGAAGCTACTGTGAAGTCACTGACAGGGTGTGTGACACAGGACTGTAAACAGAAGACAGGATTCTTTTAGAGTTATATAGCCTTTATTATTGAAACTGCCATTACAGACGCTGGAATTGGCTCACTGCTGCTCCTCTGAGGTCTGGTCTCTGTTGCTGCTTCCTACTCTGGGTCTTATTTAAATGGATTTGGTTTCAAGGATGATCTTCTCCATCGTCTCAGAGATTATGGTATCGTTTAATTCTAAATCCTTGCTTTTCTCCACCGTTGTCTCTATGTCTTGCTTCTTCTCCACCAACTTTGTTACAATGTCTACCCCTCCTAGATCACCGGAGGCGTCCCCTGTTTTTGAACTAGGCCTTACTAGGAAACTCCTGAAAAAAGATCTGATCTTAGTAGCTCTCTTACTCACAGACCCCATGCTAGCTGGTGATCGGTTCTTCCTGGATTTGTGACCCGTCCTGGATTCACTTTTGTAAGAGGAGCTGTGTCTCTTGCCCCCCCTCAAGCTGCTGTGCCCTTTCCCCTTCTTGTCCTCTCTTGTTTTCCCGTGGCTAGATGTGGACCGATAGGAAGACGCCTTCCGGTTCTTGTCCGTGGAACTGTGACGACTCGTTCCTGACCTTCGGTGATGGGAACTTTTCCTGCTACTCTTTCTGTCCTTTTCTCGTCTCTCTCTCTTTTCCTTCTGTGCATCCGAGCTCGTGCGGGAAACCTTCTGGCTCCCGTCCCTTTCACACATGTAGCCTTCACTCTGGAAGGTTGACAGGAGGGGAGCTTCAGGTTTATCTCCAGCAGGCCCCTTGGGCTTCATGCTGCCTGCAAATGCCACATTCAGACTGGTGTCGGGGGAGCCACCAGCATCACCCTCTGTAGACAGGGACTCCGAAGTAGAATTAATGGCTCCTGCCAAGGCCACGTCCACACTTCCTGAAGTGATGTTTGCCGCAACTACCATGGCCTTGCTGGACTCACTTCCTACTTGATCTTTGGCAGCTCTTCCTGCCATGGCTGTGGCTATCGGGCCTGAACTCGGTTGGCTTGGAGACTTGGTTGTTGCAGCTGCCATGCTTATGACACCTGAAGTGGGGCTTGTAGCTGTGCCCGTCTGTGCCATACCTGCTGAGGGGGCTGTTACCGCTGCAGCCGTGGTGCCACCTGCTGCCTTCGCCGCCCCTGCCGCCCCTGCCGCCCCTGCCACCCCTGCCGCCCCTGCTGCCCTTGCTGCCCCTGCCTCCCCTGCCGCCCCTGCTGTCGCCCCTGCTGCCCCTGCTGTCGCCCCTGCTGTCGCCCCTGCTGCCCCTGCTGTCCCTGTCACCCCTGCCGCCCTTGCTTTGGCAGGTCCTGGAATAGCAGCAACTGCAGCAGCTGCTTGTGTTCTCTCTCCTCCTGCAAATGCAGCAGAAGTGGCTTCTGACACGTCTTGGGATGTTTGAAATCTAGAATCTTGATCCCCTTCTTTTTGGATCTCTGAGACCTGTGCCAAGGGGAGAAGAAATAGTAAGATAGAGGTGACCCAGAGGCCAGAGTGCTCTCAGTTCCTCTCTCATTCTGCAGCTCAAAGACAGGGGCTTCTTGCTGAAACTGTATCTGAACTCCCAGGACAAAGTCCCTTTCACTGCACTGCAATCAATGCCACTTAGACTCAGCTGTGCAACCTCTAAGGCAAAAGGAAACACTGTTGCAGAATGTATTTTCCATATTTGTGTTTGTGTTTGCAGGACACATTTCTACAAATGGAATTGTTGGCTCAAGGGGATACATTTGACATATTGATGGCCTTAAAACTACTCTGTGTACACACATGGGGATTGTGCTTATTGAAACACACACACACACACACACACACACACACACACACACAC
>JADRCD010205818.1:63996-74714 GCA_019843815.1 Montemys delectorum | reverse complement strand
AGCTATACCACTCCTGGGCATATACCCAGAAGATGCTCCAACATGTAATAAGGACACATGCTCCACCATGTTCATAGCAGCCTTATTTATAATAGCCAGAAACTGGAAACAACCCAGATGTCCCTCAACAGAGGAATGGATACAGAAAGTGTGGTACATCTACACAATGGAGTACTACTCAGCTATTAAAAACAATGAATTTATGAAATTCTTAGGGAAATGGATGGATCTAGAGAGTATCATCTTGAGTGAGGTAACCCAATCACAAAAGATCACACATGGTATGCATTCTCTGATAAGTGGTTATTAGCCCAGAAGTTTGGAATACAGGAAGAACGACCCACAAACCACAAGAAACTTAAGAAGAAGGAAGACTAAAAGGTGGACATTTCATTCCTTCTTAAAAAGGGGAATCAAACACCCACAGAAGGAGTGGCAGACATTAACTATGGAGCTGAGACTGAAGGAAGGAGAAGCATATAGCTGTCTCCTAAGGGGATCTGACAGTGCCTGACTAATACAGATGTAGAGGCTCACAGCCATTCATTGAACTGAGTACACTGTCCCCAATGAAGGAGTTAGAGAAAGATTCTATGGAGCTGAAGGGTTTGCAGCCCCTTAGGACGAACAACAATTACTAACTAGTACCCTCAGAGCTCCCAGGGACCCAACCACCAATCAAGGACTATACAGGGTGGGATTGAATGTACTGGCAGCAGGTATATAGTAGAGGATTGCAAATTCGATCATCAATAGGAGGAAAGGACCTCGGCCTTGTGAAGGTTTTGTGCCCCAGTGTAGGGGAATGCCAGGGCCAATAAGTGGGAGAGGGTGGGGTGACAGGCATGGGGAGGGAGGAGGCAAAAGGAGTTTGTTCTTGTTTTTGTTTGTTTGTTTGTTTGTTTTGGAGGGGAACCTGGGAAAGGGAAAATGTACATGTAAATAAAGAAAATATCTAATTAAAAAAATAAATAAATAAAAAATAAAAAAAAGAACTAGCCTGGCAACTAATCATCAAATATGAAATTATATTTTAAGAAAAATAAATTCTTTTTAAAAATGAATTCTCCTGCACGAAAAGTATGTTGGACATTAACCAACCAAATTGCAATCACACAGCCATTACAACATCCTAGTTTTGAGTTGTGTTGTCAAAACAATGGGATATTAAAATCACATAAACTAGTATCCCATCTTGGGATCATGAAGTATGTGTGTGATTATCTGGGCTCGGTATTTGATTCTGTGTATCATTTCAGAAATAAACAGTGATTTTCTGGGGCTTGGAACAAAGGGTGTTCATTCTCCAGCCAAAAGCTGATGTGTTTAGGAGGAAGGAAGATGGCTTCTGCTCTGTTAAGTCAGGTTTCAGAACATTTCTTCATTTTCTCTCTCGGCACTCTGCATAACCAATTAAGTCATGTGGCTAAATCAAAAGTCATTAAAGAGTCATGATCATCACAAGAAACCAACAAAGATGACAAAAGGTTTGATTTTTATTTTTCATTACACTGCACACCGATCTAGGGACTAAATCCATTATCTTTACACAGATACATGGGAGAGTTCATAGTCATGGTCCACAAAGATCCTTTAACCTGAATGCAGGCACTCTTTCCCCTGGTGACATGTAAATGGAAATGTTACTGCCTGCCCATCTCTGCATAGGTATGGTGCTATAGGCTATAAACAAATTAATTAACTCTTTGGCCTGGTATGGTGGAAAACAGCAGCCTGCCTAGTGCTTGGAAGAGAGAGGAAAGAAGAACAAAAGCAAGGCTGTGTGAAATTAGCCTTCTTTTACAAAACAAAATTGGTAACAATGTTAACCTTTATGCTTTGAACATTTTGTAAGCCTATCTGTTCCCTGGCCTCCTATACAACTTGCTTGAGAGTATGGTAGGAGTAAAGAAAGGAAGTTATATTTCTGCAGATTTGTAACCTAGTTATCCACACTGGCAGGACCACATTTAAACAGAATTGAGTGAGACTTCTCATGTTCCCAGGCACTGAATGAAAGATTTCTGAGAAAGTTACTACTGTGAATACCGTACCTCAGATACTTTCTATGGCCTCTGAAGAGGGAACTCAGTGATTCCCCCAAAGAAAGTGACATCATGAGCAAAAGCCAGAAGAAACAATACGTCCAAAGCATAGAACTTCAGACACTAGGATTGTGATCTAAAGCATATAAAATAAGAGTGGTTGACACCTTTCCAAAACCAGAACAGGACAGACACAGTCAAACCTGTATGTTCTCATAGCAACTGAGAGATGGAGATAAACAGATCAAGAATTCAAGGCAAACCAGAGAAACTGAATATTTATCTTAAAAACAACGAAAAGCAATATATATTAAAGTGATTTTGAAGTTATAGAGAAGGCAACTTAAAATACATTGCTATCAATATTATTTAAGGAAAACCACATAATGTCTATAGGAGAAATTTTAATACAGAAGTGACTGCTTACAGCCATCCTTTGGAGTGTGCACAGGGTCCCCAATGAAGGAGCTAGAAAAGAGACTCAAGAAGCTGAAGGGGTTTGCAGCCCCATAGGAGGAACAACAATATGAACTAACCAGTACCTCCAGAGCTCTCAAGGACTAAACCACCAAAGAAAGAGTACACATGGTGGTACTCATGGCTCCAGGTGCATATGTAGCAGGATGGCCTAGTCAGTCATCAATGGGAGGAGAGGCCCTTGGTCTTGTGAAAGTTCTATGCCCCAGTGTAGGGGAATGCCAGGGCTAGGAAGCAGGAGAGAATGGGTTTGTGAGCAAGGGAAGGGAGGAGGTTATAGGGAGTTTTTCAGAGGCGAAATCAGAAAGGGGAGAACATTTGAAATGTAAATAAAGTATCTAATAAAATAATCTAATAAAAAAAGGAAGAGGGAACAAAAAATCATCATAGGAGGCAGATGGATGGGGGGAGGGGGAGGGCAAGGAAAGAAGGAGGTTAAGATCAGGTATGTAGGAGAGAAGGCCAGAGGCCAGAAGAATGAATGGAAACATGCAGCTGTGGAGGGTTGGGGTGGGGGGAACATCTAGAAACCCTCAAAAACTGGAATGTGAGGTTTCAGGAATCAAAGTAGATGACCTTAGCCTAAAATGCCCAACAGTGGGATGATGGAACCTGAAGAGACCACCTTCAGTAGATGGACAGTGTTCCAGTGAAGAAATGATGCAACCCATACATCTTTAAAATTTTTAACCCAGAATTCTCCTGTCTAAAGGAAATGCAGGAACAAAAATGGAGCAGAGACTGAAGGAAAGGCCATCCAGTGATTGGTCCAACTTGGGATTGATCCCATCCACAGGTACCAAACCTTCTTACTGATGCCATGTTGTACTTAAAGTCAGAAGCCTAGCATGGTTGTCCTCAGAGAGGTTCAACCAGAAGCTGATTGAGAAAGATGCTGATACTTACAGTCAAGTATTGGATTGATGTTGGAAACCCTTATGGAAAAGTTAGGGGAAGGATGGAAGGAGTTGAAGTGAATTATCACCCTATAGAAAGAATTAGAACATTAACTAATCTGAAACCCTGGGAACTCCAAGAGACCAAGCCACTAAACAAAGTGCATACATGGGCTGGTCCATGACCCCAGTACATATGTAGCAGAGACTGAAATAAAGGTCATCCAGAGACCAACCCAATTTGGGATCCATCCCATGAGCAGGCACCAAGCCCAGACTCTATTACTGATGCCATGTACTTGCAGACAGGAGACTAACATAGCTGTCCTAAGAGAAGCTCAACCGGCAGCCTGTGTCATTGGGAGAGGATGTGCCTAATCCTGTAGAGATTTGATGCCCCAGGGAAGGGGAGTGCTTGAGTGGGGAATTAGGTGAGAGGATGTGTTTGTGAGGAGTGGCTGGGTGGGGAGCACCCTCTCAGAGGCAAATGGCAGGATGGAGTGAAGAATTATGGGTGGGGGATTAGAAAGGGGGCAACATTTGGAATCTAAATAAATAAAATAATTTCATAAGAAAAATTGAGGAAAGTCATGTGAAATGAGAAAAGTGCATTTGTTTACAATTCTCCAAACCTTTGCACAAGTGTTAGAGTGTGAAGTGTTTAGGAAACTCACAGTTAGAATGGAGGATACCCAATTCTAAACATTTTCTGTTTTTTAAAAAAAGAATTGGAAGTGTTTCCTCCCGTGTTGCAAGCTTAGCAGCAGCTGATGGTCACCTGAGTGAAATACAGATCTTTAACACATGTCTTTATTATTCCTTGAGTTTCCCCTGTGCCTGTTGCAATGTCTGTCTTTTTGTCTTTGGTTTTCTAAACTTGCATCATCTTATTTTACTTTGGTTAATTTGGCCAAAGATTTGTAGCTCTTATTAGTATTTTCAATGAAACAGCTCCAGGACCTGCCCCACACTCAGGAGTAGCTAGACAACACAACTTGAGTTGATGGGTTTAAAAAAGAGAGAAAAAGAGAAGAGAGAAGAGAGAGCTGAATGGGTAGGGAGCTAGTAGTGATGTGGATGTACTTAGATGATTGAAATACATGGTATGTAAAAAGAAGTTGTTGGTTAATGTTAAAAACTTGCTGAGAAAAAAGAAGGGAGATACAAAGCTGTAATGGATATAGAACTGATTTGCAGTGTAAGAACACAGCTAAGGGCAAGAAAGGATTCTGAGGGATGAAGGAATTGCTCCGTTTGGATTTAATAGAGGATAAAAAGTCTACTTACTTATTAAAACCCATAATTCTCAGCTGTGTGTGGAGGCATATGTCTTTAATCCCAGCACTTGAGAGGCAAAGGCAAATCTCTTTGAGTTTGAGGGCAGTCTTGTCTATATAGCTGAGCCAAGGCAAGTGTGTGCTCGTGTGTGTATATATGTACATACTGATATATTTCAGGACATAAAGTGGGTGTATTTTTTACATACGCAATCTCACTTCAAATAATTGATTTATAAAATATCAAGATTAAAAAAGCTAGGATAGCACATAGTAAAGCTGTCTCTGAACAAACAAACAAACAAACAAAAACAAACAAAGGAAAACCACTACTCCAGAAAGCATAAAATGCCATTTAGGACAAAAGGACACTAAAATGACACCATCACTGAATCCATGGGAACTTGAACATAGAAGAAATACCTAAGGTGGAAGTATCCAGTCAGTGGATGGGTACATGAATCCTAGAATTGAACAAGTTACTGAATCAATACTAACTTTCCTCAGATTAGTCATTTGTATATCATTGTACAATATAAAGTATTGTCCCTGGAAAATATTGAGGAATACTTTGTTTGGTTCTACGATGTAGGCTCTCACTGTATTCATTTTTTAGTAATCATGTCTGAGCCTCTTAATTGCCAATATCACTGTGTAAGTCTCTATATCTTCAATTATTACCACCATTTCTATAAGGTCTCAACTCATCATAGATGAATTAAAGCAGATAGGTAGGATAACTAATGCCTTGGACAAAAGATATCCAGAAGTTCCTTGAACTATCCTTGCAACTGTTTCGCAAACTTGAAATTATGTTTTATGACCAAAATAAATGTTTATAACAATGAGAAAACTTCTACATGAAATGAAAAATCAAAACAAAACAAAATAATAATTAACTAACATGAGAAATTGAAGCCTACAACTATATCTATCTCTTAATTGTGCTTTCAATTAAGACAATTCATCCTGTCAATACTGAAATACTCAGGCTGTCTATTGGGGCTCTTTATTTAGTTTTATAAGAGTTTAAGAAAGCAGAAAGGACAGAATCCTTGAGGGATTGGGACAAGAGGTGTTCATGCACCAGAAGAGATGTGTCCTGTCTCCAACAGGAAGGGAGATCTCGCCTCTGCTCTGTCAGGTCAGACTCCAGAGAACATTCCCACACTTTGTAGCTTTGTCTCTCTGCACAGCGGACTATGTTCTGTAATCAAACTACTATGTGTTGTGAGTCATGAATTATTACAGGAAACAAATAAGGATCAGCATATTTCATTTTCACCTTTAACTCTTGTTAGAGAGTTAATCAGGGAATTTATCCTGTCTCTTCTCACAAATACAGGGGTTGGAATTTTCACCGTTAGTATCTTCTAGTTAAAAATACACATCTTCTAGGCTTAAAATTGAATTTCTTTATTTTCAAGTCACTGAAGAACAAACTATTTAATTTTGAACATTCACTGAAATAAGTCAAGATTTTAAAAATTCTGTTGGCTAAAATATGCAGAATATGGATCTGTTTATCATTAAGTTCATCACCAAAATGTTTTCTTTTCTTTAGGCTCATTAAAAAGAAATGATCTCTAGGTCACATAAAAAGTCTCCATCTTATTTCACACTCACATTTTTTTTGGTCATCAGGGTCATCAATATTTTCAAAGAATTATTTTAGCTAAACCTGCTTTCACATTTATATTGTGTTAATAAAAATGCTAGGACAAGAGTAAAACAGGCGTGTGTGGCACACAGAAGAAGGTCTTATATGTGTTTTAAGGAGAAAGAGGAGATTTGAAAAATTATCACAGATGAGGCTTGTAACGAATGTTTTGGACTGTTTCCCTTTCTTCTTGCCCACCTCAGAGTCAATGAGTCTTTATGGAAATATGGCAATCTACTGAATTCCCTGTATGCAAGACAACTCTGATTTCTGCAAGATGGTATTTTAGAGGCCACAACTATATTTATGTTTAAAAATGCAGTTAAATAAAATAATAAATTAAAACACAGAGCAAATTACCAACAAAACAGAAGTACTGTGAGTTCTGGGACCAGCCTAGTATACAGCAAAACAAGAAGTAAAAAAGTAATTATTTAGTACTTAATAATTAAGATCCTCTTGTATAAATCAACAGAAATTAGATTTCTCCTCAGGGTGAAGTGTTAGCAGGAATTGGGAAAACCTCAGATAGTCAGGAAAGCACTATAGCTAGTTTTCCCCTAATAGAGGAAGCTAACTAAAGAATGACCTCAAAATGGAGATACTCAATAATAAATCCAGCCAGGCATAGTGGGATGTTGCTGCCTGCAGCTACTCAAACCAGGTTTCTGAAAGAAAGGCAGGGGCCTGGAAATTTGGGATCAAATGGTGAGAGAAATGATGAGACTTAGTCAAATTGAAAGACCCCCAGAGTAGGGGAGACCCTCACTCAAGTCTCGGGATGACACAACCACCCAATAACTCACAAGAGACCGATCTTGCTGCAATTACACGAGGTTTATTCAGGCCAGATCTGGGGTCGAACTCGTAGCTTAACAGGCCAGTGGAGTTCGACCCCGAGCACAAGGAACAAGGGGTATTTAAAGGGAAAAACCACAAACTAGGGGGAGTGAGGAGGAATTCCAACCCAAGGTATTCAGTCAGTTAGGGAAGGGAACATATTCGTTGTAGGAATGTAATCTTCTTCTACTGGTCGGCAGGGTGGAGAGCCAGTTGACCTTCATTCCTAGTTCTGACCTCATTGTCCCTCTTTGTAGTTCAGCCAGGAGGGGCTGGTCTCAGGAACCAGAGCACTGAGGTTCTGAGTTAAGCCAAGTTCCTGGAACCAGAGCTCTGAACTGGCTGACCTGCATTCTTAGTTCTGCTCAGTCTGCTAGGGGTCATAAAAACTTATTTTTATATGTTTCATAATGATTCCGATAAATGCCCAATGTGTATTTTAGAATCTGAGAAATATATAGGCAAGGAAAAAAACCCATCCCCCAGTAAGCCAGGATCTAGTGGCCAAATTAGCATCTTGTTGTTCTGTCCAGACAGCAGTTGAAGCAGCTCAGCAGGGCGTGGCTCCTAGCAGGAATTTTGAGAATAGCAGAGAAGTGGTAGAACAAAAGGGACTTCTCAGGAAGTCCACTCAAGTGGGCTAGCTGCTTTTTGGCAAGGGTGAGGTCTGGTTCAGCCTTCTTGAGACTGGAGGAGGTCACAGTGGGACACAATCTATCATCTCAGTTTTGGGGGCTGAAGGTAGGAGGATCAAAGTTCAAGGATAACCTCCAATCCATAGGGAGTTTGAGATTAGTCTGGGTTAATGAGACACTCACTGTCAAAGAAGGAGAGAAAGAGAATAAAATCTAGCCAAACTACATGGGACTGAGACTTCCAAGGGATCAGTCACTCCCAAAATAAATCACTGTCTTTGAATTTTAGATTTAAAATGAGGAGAATTGGAATATTAAAATTTACCAAATTTAGGGTGTTAAAAAAAGGAAGATAAATGAAACCAACTGTTTTATGGAGCATAGATAGAGCAGATAACATACCTTAGGAATGAATATGTACATTAGTTAGCCATGAGACATGCTCATGGTTTTAGTAAGAAAATCACATTTGTATGTCAAACATGGGCAAAAAGAAGATCCCAGCATATACTAGATGTTCACAAAACATAATTAGCAAAAATAAATAAAATGTATGTTCAGACAGTGATTTACACATAAACTAACATGACAGCTTTTATAATTGTCAAAATTTCATAATTGTCAAAATTTAGAAATACATATGTTCACATGTGAATGGAAAAATATTGTAGAATATTTGTGCAATAGAAAAATGCTTTGTAAGAAGGATAATTAAACACTAATCTAAGAAAACAGCTTGAATTAGATAAAGCATCAGTGACAACAATAATAGGGAAAAATACAGAGCCAGTTACAAATCTATACATAGTATATGATACTCTGCAGTAGGCTATACTCATTTATAGTACAAAAAGTATATGTCTGCATGCCCAGTGTAATGGTTTAAATATAGTCATCCCAGGGAGTGGCACTATTAGGAATTGTGGCCTTGTTGGAGGAGTGTGTTATTCTGGGCATGGGCTTTTACACCTCCATCCTAACTCCCTGGAAGTTAGAATTCATTTAGTGGCCTTCAGACAAAGGTGTAGAACTCTCACCTCCTCCTGCATCATACCTTCCTGGATCTTTCCGTGCTCTGCCTTGATGGTAATGGACTGAGCCTCTGAACCTATAAGCCTAACACACTTAAATGTTGTCCTTATAAGAGTTACCATGGTCATGGTGTCTGTTCAAAATAGTAAAACCCATACTAAGACACCTGGGCCTGGTACAAGGTATAGAAAAGAACTTTGGAAGGTAACAAAACTGCTCAATATTAGTTTGATGGTTTTTATTATATGATGAAACACCATGACCAAAGAAATTTTGGCAGGAAAATTTATTTTGCCTAAACTTCCACATAAATGTCCATCATCAAAAAAATTCAGGACAAGAATCATACTGGGCATGAGCTTGAAGGCAAAACTGGTGGAGAGAGTGCAGCTTACTTCCTTGCTCCCCAAAAAAGCTTGGCCTACTTTTTTAGCGTACTTAATACCACCATCTCAGGGGTGATACCACAATTAGCTAGGCTCATCTATGTCAGCTACTAAGTAAGAAAATGTGCTACAGTCTTGCTTACAACCATATCTTATTGAGGTACTTTCTCAATTGAGATTCCATTTTCTTAGATGAGTTCTGTCAAGTTGATATAAAACTGGTTTTCAGAATGGGATTTGAAAAGATGTACATATTTGTTAAAACTCATATTTCTCATGACTTCCAGGGGGTGCATTTATATGCAGACTCCAACTTAAAGACTTGAATTTTTAAATTTAATTGTCAAACAAAAAAATGAGTCACACTGTTTCAGAATTAAAAGACATTATAAGTGAATGCACTGCATAATCATGAACATGAGGAAATACCTACATTGATATGACCCAGAAAACTGACAATTATGAATATAGGTTATGGATTGAAACATATTACTAGAACCATACTGAATTTTTTGAGGCTATAAAAGAAATTGCTTCACCCTAGAAAGTACTTTTGGACAGCTTAGTATTGAAAAATATGAAAAATATAAAAATAATTTTTTTATGACCCCCTAGCAGACTGAGCAGAACTAAGAATGCAGGTCAGCCAGTTCAGAGCTCTGGTTCCAGGAACTTGGCTTAACTCAGAGCCTCAGGGCTCTGGTTCCTGAAACCAGCCCCTCCTGGCCGAACTACAATGAGGGCCAATGAGGGCAGAACTAGGAATGAAGGTCAACTGGTTCAGGAGGCTCTCCACCCTGCCCATAGGTAGAAGAAAATTACATTCCTCTAGACAATAAATGGGCAGGATGACTTCCTCGTGACTTTGACTCAACTAGAGAGTGGGTCTCTATAGAATCTTCCACTGCTTTTATGTTATGTATCCTTGGTAACTCCCTCACCTTCCCCCCCACCCCCATTTGTGGTTTTTCCCTTTAAATACCCCTTACTCTTTGTGCTCTGGGTCGAACTCCACTGACCTGTTAGACTATGAGTTCGACCCCAGATCTGGCTTCCCCTGAATAAACCTCATGTAATTGCAGCAAGATCGGTCTCTCATGAGTTATTGGGTGGTCGTGTCGTCCCGAGACTTGAGTGAGGGTCTCCCCAACTCTGGGGGTCTTTCAGTATTATTATCATCATTATTATTAGGCTTCATATGACAGAGTCTCACTTTGTAGCACACAATGAAGGCATACTGTGAGGACTAGGCTGTCCACAAATTCATGTGCCTATAAGACTGTAAGTCCTGAGCTATCATATGCAGCTGTCTGCAGTGAATATTACTATATCTATGAAATTTTGACTTTCATCATGAAATGGATCCGAGAGAGATAGAGAGTGAATGAGGACATATATAGATTTTGGAAGTTTATATGAGTTCCTTTCTTTCTTTCTTTCTTTCTTTCTTTCTTTCTTTCTTTCTTTCTT
>JADRCD010205818.1:11813-58584 GCA_019843815.1 Montemys delectorum | reverse complement strand
ACACACACACACACACACACACACACACACACACACACACACACACAAAGGTCCACAAAAGATTCTTTCCCTCTGAAGGTTTTACGATACATTGTTATCATTAACCAGTCTTTTATTATTAAACTTAAATGTCTAATTGAAACAAACAGTTCTGAGACTGCTCTCCCACCATGGATTAAGACTGGGGTGGCAGGTGTTAGGGATAATATTCATTTAGCCTTCTGAACTTTCTGAGCAGTCTTGGTTGCTTTGCCAGCTCCAGCAGCCTTCTTTTCCACAGCTTTGATGACACCCACAGCAACTGTCTGCCTCATGTCACGAACAGCAAAACAACCAAGTGATGGATAGTCAGAGAAGCTCTCAACACACATGGGCTAGCCAGGGACCATATCAAAAATGGCAGCATCACCAGACTTCAAGAATTTGAGGCCATCCTCTAGCTTCATACCAGAACGACGATCGATCTTTTCTTTAATCTCAGCAAGCTTGCATGCTATGTGGGCTGTATGACAATTCAGAACAGGAGCATAGCCAGCACCAATTTGGCCTGGATGGTTCAGGATAATCATCTGAGCAGTAAAGCCAGCTGCTTCCATGGGTGGGTCATTTTTGCTGTCACCAGCAACATTGCCTCGTCTAACATTTTTGACCTACACGTTCTTTACATTGAAGTTCACATTGTCCCCAGGAAGACCTTCACTCAAAGCTTCATGCTGCATTTCAACAGACTTGACTTCACTTGATACATTGACTGAAGCAAAGGTAACCACCGGCAAGGTTTGAGAACACCAGTCTCCACTCGGCCCAATGCGGACAGTGCCAATACCCCCAATTTTATAGGCATCCTGAACGAGTTGGTGGCAGGATACAGTCCAAAGGTTCCAGCAGTGTGGTGCCACTGGCACTGCCATCTTTGCGGGTGACTTTGCATCCCTTGAACCAAGGCATATTAGCTCTAGGCTCCAGCATGTTGTCACCATTCCAACCAGAAATTGGCACAAATGCTACCGTGTCAGGGTTGTAGCCAATTTTCTTAATGTAGATGCTGACTTCCTTAAGGATTTCCTCGTATCTCTTCTGACTGTATGGTAGCTTGGTGGAATCTATTTTGTTGACACCAACAATTAGCTGTTTCACACCCAGGGTGTAAGCCAGAAGAGCATGCTTATGGGTCTGCCCGTTTTTGGAGATACGAGATTCAAATTCACCAACACCAGCAGCAACAATCAGGACAGCACAGTCAGCCTGGGATGTGCCTGTAATCATGTTTTTAATGAAGTCTCTGTGTCCTGGGGCATCAATGATAGTCACACAGTATTTGCTGGTCTCAAATTTCCACAGGGAGATGTCAATAGTGATACCACGCTCACATTCAGCCTTCAGTTTGTCTAAGACCCAGGCACACTTGAAGGATCCTTTTCCCATCTCTCAGCCTCCTTCTCAAACTTTTCTATGGTTTGTCGATTCCACCACATTTGTAGATCAGATGGCCGGTTGTGGTGGACTTGCCAGAATCTACGAGTCCAATTATGACGATGTTGATGTGAGTCTTTTCCTTTCCCGTTTTTTGCTTTGAATTAGCGGTGGCTTTCACAACACTTGCGTTCTGATGGGAAACTCGTTGTGAAAAAGCTCAGAATTCTTCTTGAAAAAGCTCAGAATTCTTCTTGACTAAACTTAATAATAATAAGGATGATGATGATGATGATGATGATGATGATGATGATGATGATGATAATAATAACCCTCCTAATGGTTTCTCACTTCTTTAGTCTCAAGAATTTTCTTTTCTTTCTTTTCTCTTTCTTTCTTTCTTTCTTTCTTTTTTTTTTTTTTTTTTGTAGACTCTCATTGTCCTACTCTGCCCTTCTGGTTTCCTTTGTAATTAACTAACAAGTAAAAAGTAGAAGTAAGATTATAATTTTTTTCTTTTTTTAATTTTAAAACTTGATTGCTTTGTTTTTTAAACTTAGTTTTGAACAATTTTGTATATGACTACCTTCCAATTAACTAAAACTCTTTTCTTCCCTCCCACCCTTGTGAAACCAAGCCCAGATGAAACAGAACATTATAGTTTTCCGTAGAAGCTAGGAGGATATTTCTAACTTTTAAAGTTTAAAATGTGTGAAAAGAAACATATGATTTCAGACATTTAAGACACTTACCTCTGTGGCCAACTTCTTTGAGCTCTTGATTCTCCTTCGGCCTCACTTGGTTCTGCAACTCTGAAGACTTGTGAAATCTCACAGTTGAATAAGTGACTTCGTGCTTACTCATTGTGGGACTATGTATAGTGTGTTCGCTGTTAAAATATGTCCTTGAGTGATTTCTAAAGATAAAATAAAAATGTTTACCTTTAAGTAGGTACCTGGATCTGATGATACAGAGCGTTGGGACAGGGTTGGGTCTCATTAACTCACTGAATGATCCAAACACCCTGACATGGACTGACCCCAATTTCCATTACAGGGGAGAACCCTGTGCAGATTTCTATTAAAATTCTTTATATTTCTAATTGTCAAAGCAATTATTTATAGGAAATATGAGAAGTAAAAATTTACTAATATGTCATTATGATATTGATACAGTTGGTTATATAAAATATTTAGCATGTAAAAGTTTATTTAAAATTGGAACCACTGAAAATCATTGAAAAACTTTTAATCAATCTATTCAAATAACAAAGAGTGAAGGTTTTAGGAATAAATAAAAATATTGCTTCAAACTTATTTATACATTTTGATAAATACATGAATATTAAATGTTCTTTCAGTCTTTTTAGTTATAAATGTCTCTCAGAGTTTCTCAGACACTACCTTCAAAAGAATGTTTGAAGGTAAATACTTCAGGTGATCTAAGACACATAAATATCTTTTGGGTTGAAACGTTGATCAGCTGAGATGTTCAATCTCTCCACCCAGCCATATTCTACACATTCCTCTCCATGGTTGGACTTGGTAAATGGATTCAACCAGAAAAGATCCTACTGAGTGGAGTCATCCAGACCCAGGAAGGTAATACTGAATATTCTCTCTCATCTGAGGCTCCTGTCTCAAAATCTTCAGAAATGATTTATAAACTTCAGTAACTGCAAGAACCATGAAAGTAGAAAGGGGACATTGTTGGGTGGTGTGTGGGGGCATCATAGTGAGGCATAGAGGATACAATATGAAGTTTTAATATTAAATCATTTCATGTACATAATCATGTCACATATAATTTACTCATACATGGTATTTCGAGAGGAGGATATATAAAAATAAATTTTGTCACTGTGCAGCATACATGATCTGATGTCCATGAAGGATACAGTCTCATAATAGATATCGATGTATTAGTAAATAGTAAGCATTTGTAACCGACCTTACCATTACATCAATACTTGAGAGGGGAGCCAGCAGATAATATGGATAACAAGCTGGACAGACATGTTACAACATACTTCTATAGTTTTTTTTTTAAATTCATGAAGTTTTCTGACATGATTTACTTTTTGCTTTATTTTTTGACCAAAAAAGAATCCTTCTAGTACAGAATTCCTTTACAAAATTGTTATTTTTTATTATTGTTCTTGGGGTGGCGCTGACTGAGGGAAGGTGCACATGTCCAGAAGACAACTTTACAATGTGAGTTCTCTCAGTCCACTTCATTTGGGTGTTAGAGAAATTACCTTTTCACACTAATCCATCTTATCTGGCTCCTATCATGACATCTTTCAGATGGATAGTATATAAACATTTGACAAAGTTGAACAACAATGAACACCATAATTTCTTCTACCTTAATTTTCTAGCACACCACACAAGTCACAGCATACTCTGAAAGAAAATAACTAGTACAGAATGTCAGTTTTCACATGCTGCCAGAGTAAACCTGATCTAACACAACCAGCATGGCTTCCCCATCCATCCTGTTCTCATGTCACACCATGTGAAATTCTCTAGAGTATATTTGATCATTTGGTAGAAAAACAGTAAAAATAGCTATTATTTCCTGTGCCTCTACCCTAAAGCAATGCTGGTAGAAGGAATTGATGCCCCAATTAGTGGAAAGATTAGCCTTTCCTGGTCTGTATCCTGTAAGAGGCTCCAAGAAGAAAGGCAGAACTAAATTTCCTCTAAGTGGTACTCAACCTCATGGTTTTCTGCACCTCCTCTTGACCAAAGAGAAAAGAGGAAATTGCCTAATGAAAGCTGAGTCTGAGAGCAAAGGAGAGAACTACCATATTTTACCAGGTGCTGCAAAAGAAATGTCCATAATTGATACTTACAGACTGAGAAGATGAGCACTCCTGGAGAGAGAGCAAAACCAGTGACCTTACCAAAACAACTAGAAAAATCAGGGACTGAATTCCTCGGCTCCAGTTTTATAATAGGTTGTTGGAAATTTTCCTTGTTACTATTTTTTTTTAAGTTACTCCTTAATTTTAATTATGCTAATTCCAGCTAAGTATGTACTAGGAATGCCTTAAAGCATTCATATTTCTACTGGTAAAGTCTTCCTCTATACTCTTCTAGCTTTTTTTAAACTTTATTTTTTCTTTTATTGATTATTTTATTTATTTACATTTCAAATGTTATCCCCCTTCTCCATATCCCCTCCCCAAACCCTGTATCCCATCCCTTCTCCCCTCTGCTTCTATGAGGGAGCTCCCCTACCCATTCACCCACTCCAGCCTCACTGCCCAACATTGGACATTGGGGCATTGAGTCTCCACAGGACCAAAGGCCTCCCCTCCCATTGATGATAGATAAGGCATTCTCTGCTACATAAGCAGCTGGAACCATGGGTTCCTCCTTCTTTGCTTGGTGGTTTAGTCCCTGGGAGCTCTGGGGGATCTGGTTGGTTGATATTGTTTTTATTCCTATGATGTTGCAAATCCCTTGAGCTCCTTCAGTCCTTCCCCTAACTCCTCCATTGGGTTCCCCATGCTCCATAGTCTGAGGTTTGGCTGCAAGCATCTGCATCTGTATTGGTCAGGTTCTGGAAGAGCCTCTCAGGGGACAGCTCTAGCATGATCCTGTCAGCAAGCACTTCTCAGCATCAGCAAAAGTATCTGGGTTTGGTGGCTGCAGATGGGATAGATCCCTACCTAGATGTGGCAGTGTCTGGATGGCCTTTCCTTCAGTCTCTGCTCTATTCATTGTCCCTGCATTTCCTTTAGATAGGAGAAATTCTGTTATAAATTTTGAGATGGGTGAGTGGCCCCATCCCTCAACCATGGGCAGTGTCTAAGCACTGAATATAGTTTCTGCAGGTTCTCTCTGAAGGGTATTTCAGCTAATGTCAATCCCATTGGATCCTGGTGTCATTCTGTGTGGAGTGGATTACTGCTGATGTTTTCGTGGTGCTGGAATAGTGAATCTAAGACCATGAGCATGCTCAGAAAATCTCTTTCACTGAGCTAAGGACTTGGTTTTGTTTTATTCTGATGTTTTATATTGACTTGTTTATAGTTGTTGTTGTTTGAGATAGTTGTTATATCTTACTATGTGGCATAGGCTGGCCACATATTCACAGTTCTCTGGCTTCACTCTATTCTGTCTAGAATTATAGATGTACACTACTATACCAATATATGCCATTTTTCTAATGGTAATTTTTCTAATGAATAAGCATTTCTTTATTTTAGATATCTAGATCTCAAGATATTTTAAGCCATATATTTATTAATCACTTATATACAGCATAAATTAATTAGATAATCCTCTACTGCTGAAGATTCAGGTTGTTTTATAGTATTTTGTTGTTAGTTAAAAAATACTGGGATATATTTTAGAACACACTAAGAAAGACATTTTCTGAATGAAGTCATAATATTCAAAGAGGTATATATTTATAGTTTTTTGTATTTATTTACATTTCAAATGTTATCCTATAAAGGAAGAACAATAATATCAACCACCCATACCCTCCGCCCCCAGAGGTCCCAAGGATTAAACCACTAACCAAAAAGTACACATGCAGAAACCCATGGCTCTACCTGCATAAGTAGTAGAGGATGGCATTATCTGGCATCTATGGGAGGGAAGTCCTTGGTCATGTGATGCCCTAGCGTAGGGGAATGCTAGGGTGGTGAGGCAGGTATGGGTGTGTAAGTGGGGGAGCACCCTCATAGAAGCAGGGAAAAGGGGGATGGGATGGCGGTTTGAGAAGGGAAAACTGGGAAGGGGATAACATTTGAAAAGTAAATAAAATATCCAATAAAAAATGAAAATTTAATATTAAAAACATAATAATTCATAAAAAAGAACCTGACCCAACACCTCTAATTACAGCATACACATCTTCTAACTAAAGCCAGACAAGGCAGTCCATCTTGGGGAAGGGGATCCAAGGTAAGCAACAGAGCAGCAACAGCCTCCTATCTGATTCTGTTTTGCTATTACCAATAAAGCTGCTATAAAATTAGTTGAGCAAGTTGCCTTGTGATGTTGTGGAACATCATTTAGGTAATGCTGCATATATTTATTCGATTTCTTGACCTTATGTACTTCTCTCCTGTCCCTTTCAATATCTGATTCTGCCCCCTCTTTTCATCCCCATCCCCTCTCTTCCTTGTAGGTCCCTCCCTCCCTCAATTTCCTGTGATTATTTTGTACCCCCTTCCATGTAGAATTGATGCATTGGTCTTCCTCCTTCTTCAGCTCCATATGGTTTGTGGGTTGTATCATGGGTATTCTGCGCCTTTGGGCTAATATCCACTTATCAGTGAGTACAGACCATGTGTGTTTTTTTGTATCTGGGTTACCTCACTCAGGGTGATATTTTCTAGTCCCATCCATTTGCCTGTGAATTTCATGAAGTCATTGTTTTTGATAGCTGTGCAGTACTCCATTGTGTAAATGTATCACATTTTGTGTATCCATTTCTCTGTTGTGGGACATCTGGGTTGTTTCCTGTTTCTAGCTATTATAAATAAATCTGTTATAAACATAGTGGAGCATGTGTCCTTATTATAAGTTGGAGCATCTTCTGGGTATATGCCCAGTAGTGGTATAGCTGGGTCTTCAGGTAGAACTATTTCCAATTATCTGAGGAACTTCCAGATTGATTTCCAAAGTTGTTTTATCAGTTTTGGCTGCACATATATAAAATTGGAATGGACAAGAAAAGATTAGCATAGCTCCTGTGCGAGGTGGGTCTAATTTTTTTACTTCCTTGTCTCACTCCAAAAGTTGATTTACAAAAAATCAAGGTAAAAAAACCAAAACCAACCAAACAAAAAAACCCAACACAAGCATTGTTTTAATCTTAGCACTCAGTAGGCAGAAGTAAATGATTCTGAGTTCCTATCAGTCTGTTGTACAGAGGGAGTTCCAGGAAGGCTAGGGTAGCACAGAGAAAAGCTGTCTCAGAACAAACAGAAGCAAGCAAACAAAAGCAACCACCCCAGAAAACATAAAATCATTCACAACAAAAGACATTGAAATGACAACATCACTGAACACACCTGAACCTGAACATGCAGGAAACACCAAGAGTGATATTATCCAGTCAGTGGATAGGTACATAGATCCTGGATTAAAACAAGTTATTGTATCAATAATAACTGTCCTGAGTTTGATCATTTGGGTACAGTTGTATAATATAAAATGTTGTCCCTGGAAATTATGCTGGAATCTATACACCTCGATTTTGTTTTGTTTTGTTTTTTGTTTTTTGGGTTTTTTTTTGGTTCTATAACATATATTAATTTTTTAGCAGTCGTGTCTTAGCCTCCTAATTGCCAGTATCACAGTGTAAGACACTAAATTTAGCAAATTTCAAATATTACCACCTTTTCTATAAGGCCTCAACATATAGATGAATTAAAGTGGGCAGATAGGACAACTGATGCCTTGGGTAAATGATATTCTGCGTTTCCTTGAACTATCGTTGCAAAAGTTCACCAAATTTGATATTATATTTTATGGACAAAGGAAATGTTTACAAAATTGAGAAAAACTTCTACATGTAGAAAAATCAAAACAAAACAAAATGGTAATGAACTAACATGAGAAGTCAAAGCCTACAACTACATCTGATCTCTTAGTTGTGCTTTCAATTAAGATAATTTGTCCTATCAATAATGGAAACTCAGGCTGTTTACTAGGGTTCTTTATTTAGCTCTATAGGAGTTTACAGAAACTGAAAGAGAGTTCTCAAGGTTTGGGGGCAAAAAGGGTGTCCATGCAGCAGAGTAGATGTATCTTGTCTCCAACAGGAAAGAAGATGGCTTCTGCTCTGTCAAGTTAGATTCCAGAGAACATTCCCAATGCTCTTGCATCTTTGTCTCTCTGCACAGCAGACTATGTTCTGTAATCAAAATACTTGGTTTTTGGAGTCAAAAATTATTACAGGAAACAAATAAGGATCAACACATTTCATTTTTACCTTTAACTCTTCTTGGAAAGTTAATCAGGGAATTTATCCAGTGTCTTCCCACAAATACAGAGGTAAGAATTCTTACAGTTAGTATCTTCTAGTCTTGTTTTAGATAAAAATACACATCCTCTCGGCTTAAAGTTCATTTTCTTTATTTTCAAGTCACTGAACAGCAAAAACAAGAGTGGGAAACTGGTAAATTTTGAACACTAACTGAAATAAATCATGATTTAAAAAATTTTGTTGGCCAAAGTATACAGAATATAGAACTGTTTATCTTAAGTTCATCACCAAAATATTTTTTTTCTCTAAGTTCATTAAAAAGAAATGTTCTCTTGATCACACCAAAACTCTATATTTCATTTCTCACTCACAAATTTTTATCAGTAGATAAATCTGATTTTCAAAGAAATATTTTACCTATTCCTGCCTTCATATTTATATTTTGTAAGTAAACATGGTAGGACAATAGTAAAACAGATGTGAGTGGCACACAGAACAAAGTCTTAGATGTTTGTGTTTTAAGGAGGAAGGGGATATTTGAAATTTGTCAGAGATGAGGGGTTGTAACTAATGCTTTTGGATTGTTTCCTCTTCTTCCTGACTACCTCATAGCTAAAGAGTCTTCACAGACACATGGTAATCTACTGAACTCCCTGTATGTAGCAGAACTTGTATTTCTGCAGGATGTTATATTAGAGGCTACAACTATCCTTCTGTTTAAAAAAATGCAGCTAAATAAAAAAGTAAATTAGAACACAGTGTAAATTACCACAAAAACAGGAGGACTGTGCATTCTGGGCCACCTGGGCTTGATAGCAAAACAAGAATTAAAAAGGTAACTATTTAATAATTGATAATTAAGATCCTCTTGTATAAATCAACAGAAATGAGATTTCTCCTCAGGTTGAGGATTTAGGAGGAGTTGGACAAATATCAGATGGTCAGGGAAGCACTGTTGCTAGTTTTTTCCCTAATAGAGGAAGCTGACTAAAGAATGGACTCAAAATAGAGATCCTCAATAATGAATCCAGCCAGTCATTGTGGGAAACAATCCATCATCCCAGGTTTGAGGGGATGAAGGTAGTGGGATCACAGTTCAAGCCTAACCTTCAATACATAGAAATTTGAGGTTAGTCTGGGTTAATGAGACCTATCAAAGGAGAGAAAGGGAATGAAACCCAATGAAACCACATGGAACCAAAGGACAAGTCTTTAGCAAAATAAAACATTCTTTGAATTTTGGATTTAGGACGTTAAGAAATGGAATATTCAAATTTACCAAATTTAGGAACAGTAAAAATAAATGGAAGATAAGTTAAACCAAGTCGCTTGTTGAGCAAAGAACAGGTAATGTACATTAGTTAGCCATGAGATGTACTCATCTGTATCCTCAAAAACTCACACACATACGTCAAACATGGGCAAAAAGAAGTTCCTAGTAGATGCCATGTGTTCACAAAAAATAATTATTAAAAAGAAATAACATGTATGTTTACTCGGTGACTTACACATAAGTTGACATGACAGCTTTTAGAATTGTCAAAAATTCATAATTGTCAAAGTTTAGAAATGTACTTTATGTTCACATGTGAATGGAGAAATATTGTTGAACATTTGTGCAATACAAAAATGCTTTGTAAGAAGGAAAATGAAGGGATAAGAAAGAAATAACAAAGGGGGAAGAGAGGGAGGAACCTGAGAGGGAAAATGGACAAAGGGGCAGGAAGACGGGAACATGTTGTAGCATTGAGTGGAGGAAAAGGACTGAAGCCCTGAGAGCCAACAAAAAGAACGGAAACAGGCAATCTCAGGAGGTAAGAGGTTAGGGCGACTCTCTAGAGTGTTCCTGAGATCTGGGAGATGAGAGACTCTCAGGAATCAAAGGGAGGGACCTTAGACAAAATGCACTACAGTAGTGAGAGGGAACTTGTAGAGCCCACTTCCAGCAGGAAGACATGGCATCAAGTGAGGGAGGGGGTTACCATCCCACAGTCAACACTTTGATCTATAATTGTTCTTGTCTGAAAGGACTGCAGAGTGAGATGCAAATACTTGCACTGAATCAATGGACAGAAGCTGTGACCCCTGTGGTTGAATTAGGAAAAGCTTGAAGAAGCTGAGGAGGAAGCCAACCCAGTAGGAGGACAAGCTGTCTCAATTAACCTGGACCTCTGAGATAGCTCAAACACTGGACCATCAATTAGGCAGCATGCACCAGCTGATATGAGGCCTCCAACACAGTTACAGCAAAGAATTGCTGGCTCTGGGTTTAGTCAGAGAAGATACACCTAATCCTCAAGAGACTGGAGGCAAAAGGGAATTTAGAGGTCTGGTGGGGTAGGGGGTGGGCAGTGGGGACTTCCTCATTGAGAAGTGGGATGGGGAGGAAGTATGGGATGTGGAACAGTCAGAGGGTGAACTGGGAGGGGAATAAAATCTGCAGTGTAAAAATAAATAAATAAATAAATAAATAAATAAATAAATGATAAAAAAAAGAAGGAAAACGACACTGATCTAAGAAAACAGTTCAAGTAAGCTTGAACATTATAGTGACAACAATAACAGTGAAAAACAGAGCAAATCACAAATCTCTGCATACTATATGACACTCTCTACTAGGCCAACCTCATTTATAGTACAAAAAAGTACGTGTCTGCTTTCTTGGGGCCAGGTTCAAGGTGCAGAAAAGAACTTTGGAAGGTAAAAAAAATTGCTATGTTTTAGATGGATAGTTTCTACTGCTGTAATGAAACACCATGGTCAAAGCAACTTGGGGCAGGAAAGAATTTATTTTGCTTAAACCTTCACATCATTGTCTAATATTGGAGAAATTCATGGCTAGAACCAAACTGGGCATGAACTTGAAGGCACAACTGATGGAGAGTGCAGCTTATAGCCTTGCTTCCCCAAATATGCTCATCCTACTTTCTTAGTATACCCAACACCACCATCCCAGGAGTGACACCCACAATAAGCTAGGCTCTCCTATATCAGTCACTAAATAAGAAAATACCCTTATAGGCTTGCTTATAACCATATCTTATTGAGGAACTTTCTCAATTGAGATTCCTTCCTCTCAGGTGACTTCTTTCAAGTTGACATTAAACTAGTTTGGAAAATGGTGCTTGAAAAGCTACACATATTTGTTAAAACTCATATTTCTCATGACTTCCAGTGGGTGCATTTACCTGCAGACTCCAATGTCAAGACTTGAATTTTCAAATTCAATTGCCAAATAAAACAATGAGCCACACTGTTTCAGAACTAAAGGACATTACAAATGAGTGTAGTACATGATCCTGACTATGACGAAATATCAAAAGTGATATGATCCAGAAAACTGACAATTATGAATATGGGTAATAGATTAAAACTTATTACTAGATCCATACTGAATTTTTTGAGGTTTAGTATGATGCTATAAATGAAATTGCTTTGCTCTGTAAAGCATTTCTGTTATGGACAGATTAGTATCATCATCATCATTATTATTAGGCTTCATAACACAGAATCACACTCTGTAGCTCACAGTGATATCAAACATGTTGTGAATCCTAGGCTTCCCCCCAAACTCATGTACCTATGAAATTATAAGTCTTGAGCTATCATATGCAGCTGGGTGCAGTGAAGAAGAATACTATATCTATGAGATTTCAACCTTCATCAAATTGAAAGAGAGGTTGATAGTGAATGAGGACATGTGTAGATTATTGAAGTTTGTATGAGTTTCTCCTATTTGCAAAAAGTAACAAACAGTACCCAATCAACAACCTAACAAATAGAAACAGACAACTATATCCTAGTTCTTAATTGTACTGTCAGAATAGTGGGGTACTTAAATGATGATCCTAGTGATGACAAGTGTGTGCTATTTATCAGGATTATGTATTTGCTTCTGTGTCATTTTGAAAATAGGGAGTGATGCCTCAGGGCTTTGAGCAAAGGCATCCATTGTACTGACAAAGTTGCTCTGTGTACCAGGAAGAAAAAGGTCTTCTGTTGTGTTAAGACAGATTTCAGAAGAGCATTTCTTCCCTTAACAGCTCATCACCATATTTGCACAGTGGACTGAAACCTGTGGTTAAAACATTTGGTCACTAAGTCGTCACAAATCATCACAGGAAATCAACAAATACGACAAAACTTTCCAGTTTTACTTTTCCATCACTTGTCACACTGAATCAGGGAATTTACCCACTCTCTTTTCACAGACATAGGAGTGGGCTTTGCCATACGCATCATTGTATCTATGAAACTGAAAAAGGTACTCTATCTTATACAGTGATTCCATTACTGTTAAATCACTATAAAACAAAAAGATAGAATGCACAGTTATTTAATTTGAAACTTATATTGATTTAGGCCAAGATTTTTACAACAAGTTTTATTAACAAAAATATACAGAATATGGACTTAATCTTAACTGTATCAATAAATCTGTTAATTTTCTCTAAACTCATGATAAAAGGTCTTGGGCCAGTAACATGGCTCACCAAAACTCACATCCTGAGTTCAGACTTCAGACCCCACAAAGTAGGAGAGAAAGAACTCCCTAATTGTCCTCTAGCTACACTCATGTTGTGAAAAGCACATGCATATTTGTGTACATAACACAAAAATAAATGAAGTAAAAATGAAAAATAAAATGGTCTTTTGATCACAACTCAACTCTGCATATACTCTGCACTGTTAATTTTTCATGAGAATGTTTACTTAATTTTCCATATTTCTAGGGGACAATTTTATATTAAAGTTGATTTCCTCTGATACTTCTTGCAAAAACAGTAGATGAAAAGGAAAATACATTAGATGGCACATGGAACAAGATTGTATATACCTCTTCAGGAGGAAAGGGAGGTTTGGAATACAGTCACAGTTGAGGATTTGTAACTGCTGCTGTGGTTCTTCATCTCCTGTCCCCAGAGACAATGAACCTCACTGAAACATGATGACTCACTGACATCCTACATACAACACAACTGCAGTCTCTGCAGGATGGTGTATTAAGTGGCACAACTATATTCTTGGGAAATTTTAATTGAAAATGTAGACTGAAAAAGAAAGCACTAGAAAAGGCAAGTCAGGCAAAAGACACTGTCAATAGGACAAAACGGCAACCAACAAATTGGGAAAAGATCTTTACTAACCCTATATCTGATAGAGGGCTAATATCCAATGTATACAAAGAACTCATGAAGTCAGTCTCCAGAGAACCAAATAACCCTATTAAAAAATGGGGCATAGAGCTAAACAAAGAATTCTCTACTGATGAACACCAAATGGCTGAGAAACACCTAAAGAAATGTTCAGCATCCTTAGTCATCAGGGAAATGCAAATCAAAACAACTCTGAGATTCCACCTCACACCAGTCAGATTGGCTAGGATAAAAGACTCAGGGGACAGCAGATGCTGGAGAGGCTGCGGAGAAATAGGAACACTCCTTCATTGCTGGTGGGATTGCAAACTGGTACAACCACTCTGGAAATCAGTGTGGCGGTTCCTCCGGAAATTGGACATAGTTTTACCAGAGGACCCAGCCATACCACTCCTGGGCATATACCCACAAGACGCTCCATCATGTAATAAGGACACATGCTCCACCATGTTCATAGCAGCCTTATTTATAATAGCTAGAAACTGGAAACAACCCAGATGTCCCTCAACAGAGGAATGGATACAGAAAGTGTGGTACATCTACACAATGGAGTACTACTCAGCTATTAAAAACAATGAATTTATGAAATTCTTAGGGAAATGGATGGATCTGGAGATATCATCCTGGGTGAGGTAACCCAATCACAAAAGAACACACATGGTATGCATTCTCTGATAAGTGGTTATTAGCCCAGAAGTTTGGAATACAGGAAGAACGACCCACAAACCACAAGAAACTTAAGAAGAAGGAAGACTAAAAGGTGGACATTTCATTCCTTCTTAAAAAGGGGAATCAAACACCCACAGAAGGAGTGGCAGAGATTAACTATGGAGCAGAGACTGAAGGAAGGACAAGCATATAGCTGTCTCCTAAGGGGCTCTGACAGTGCCTGACTAATACAGATGTAGAGGCTCATAGCCACTCATTGAACTGAGTGCACAGTCCCCATTGAAGGAGTTAGAGAAGGGTTCTATGGAGCTGGGGGTGTTTGCAGCCCCTTAGGACGAACAACAATTACTAACTAGTACCCTCGGAGCTCCTAGGGACCCAACCACCAATCAGGGACTATACAGGGTGGGATTGAATGTACTGGCAGCAGGTGTATAGTAGAGGGTTGCGGATTCGATCATCAATGGAAGTAGAGGACCTCGGCCTTGTGAAGGTTTTGTGCCCCAGTGTAGGGGAATGCCAGGGCCAATAAGTGGGAGAGGGTGGGGTGACAGGCATGGGGACGGGGGAGGCAAAGGGGGTGTGTTCTTGTTTTTGTTTGTTTGTTTGTTTGTTTTGGAGGGGAATCTGGGAAAGGGAAAATGTACATGTGAATAAAAAAAATACCTAATTAAAAAAAAAAGGGAAGGTAAACATACATATGTATATGTATATAAACATGTTCGTATATTTTTAAGTAACCAACAATAATATAAGCTAGCAAGTGTAAAAAAGTCAAATGAATATCTGATATACTCAGACTCTTTGTATCTATCATGATCATTCTGTCACTTTGCACCATCTTAAGTTGTTGACTTTCTTATGCCATTCCCATAGTAGAATGCACAATCCTCACATGTGTGCAGTATTAAGACACTTTTGGTCAGACCCTAGACTATATACCTTCCTTCTGTAATATTTGATCAGGAACTGCCCTATAGAATTTGGTCTTACCTCTGAGCTCCATAGAAAATGAGGAAAGCATGAGAAATGGAAAAAAAGCCTTTGAAGATAATCCTCCCAATTCTCATGGGAATTTTAAAGTCTGAAGGGTTCAGAAACTCACAGCTTAGATGTGCCATTGTCAATCCATGTCCATTCCTTTTTTTCCTTATCATACGACAATCCAATCCAGTAACTTTCTGGAATAACCTGAAACCGAAGGAAGTTCTGTAAAGGAAACAACCCAATGTATGATGAAATTTCTGTCTGTTGGATGAGAGAAGAACAAACAGGAAAAGTTTCCAACATTTCTGTATCATTCTCTGCTGTCTTGTTCTCACACCACTCAGTCCCACCATATTCATTTTCTGAACTGACTTACTATTTATATCAAAAGTGATGTCAGTTTAATAAGATATTTAAAATAACAGCTTCAAGTGTATTGGGTTCATTACATGATTGTGACTATGTTTCTTATACCAAGTCTCACTATTTGTCCAAGGCTGTCCTTGAACTCACAATCTTTCTACTTACTGTAGGAATCTTTTAGATTTATTATTATTTTTGACTGATGTATTGATTCCTTCTATTGCATTTTCTATACCTGAGCTAAACAGAGAATTCTCAACAGAAGAATCTCGAATGTCTAAGAAACATATTAATAAATGTTCAAAGCTCTTAGCCACCAGGGAAATGCAAATCAAAACAACTCTAAGATCACATCTTACACCAATAGGAATGGCTAAGTTTAAAAAGTCAAGTGATAGCACATGCTGGCAAGAGTATGGAGCAAGGGGAACACTACTCCACTGCTTGTGGGAGGGCGCACTCGTACAAACACTTTGAAAATCAGTTTGCTGCTTCCTCAGAAAACTGGCAATTGTTTTACCTCAAGAACCAGCCATACAACTCTAGGACATGTACTCAAAAGGTGCTCCACCATCCCCAATTCACTCATCAGTTTTGTTCATAGCACTTTTATTCATAATATCTAGAAACTGGAAACATCTTAGATGTCCCTTCACTGAAGAATGGATAAATAAAAGGTGGTACATCTACACAATGGAATACTATTTAGCTGTGAAAAATAAAGGCATCATCAATTTTGCAAGCAAATGGATGGATCTTGAGAATACCCTCCTGAATGAGGTAATAAAATCCCAAAAGGACATGTATGGTATGTCTTCACTTATATGTTGATATTAGTCATAAAATTCAGGATGTCCATGCTACATTCCACAGACTCAAGTAGCTGGACAAGAAGAAGGGCACAAGCAAGGATGCTAGAGTCTCACTTGGAAGCAGGAATGGAATAATCATAGATGTCAGGTTGTAGGATGGAACTGAGTGAAAAAGAGTATCCAAAGAGGAGTCAGGATTCAGAGTCTGGTGTGCAGAGGGGAGAGACGATGGCCCGATTGCTGTGAGAATGGTTGGGGATATCTCCCAGGAAATATAGAAACTAGTGATAGGGGAAACATACAAGAATCAATGGTTGTGTCCTTAGCTGTGTCTCTATGTAGCCTGTTGAGGCTGCCTCCTGTGGCTAGGAAAGAAGCCCAGAAGAGTGACAGGGACACCAACATTCCAACAAATTTTTGTCCCTAAATTTATCTTGTCTACCAGAAATGCAAGTGTTGGGGATAGAGCAAATTCTAAGGAAATAGTCATCCAATAGCCACATTAACTTGAGACACATCCCTTGGAAAAATATCAATCCCTGAACCAACTAATGATACCCAGTTATTCTTCCAAACAGGAATCTAGCATGGCTGTCCTCTGCGAGGTTTGGTCCACCATCTGACTCATACATACAAAAACACCCATAGCCAAACAGGGGATGGAGCTCGAAGACTTTTATGGAAGAAGAGGCGGAAGGATTGTGGGGTCTGAAGGTGATAGGAACTACACAGGAAAGCCAAGAGAATCAACCAACCTAGACCCTTGGGGTTCTCTGAGCAGGAACTACCAAACAAAGAGCGTACAAGGAATTGGACATCAGTTTCCCTGCACATGTGCAGCTTGGTCTTCAATGTGAGTTCTAAACAACTGGAGTAGGCTCTATCCCAAAAGTTGTTTCCTGCACATGGGTTAGGTTCTTTTTTTTCTTCCTTCTTTCTTTCTTTCTTTCTTTCTTTCTTTCTTTCTTTCTTTCTTTCTTTCTTTCTTTCTTTCTTTCTTTCTTTTTGTTCTTGTTTTGTTCTTGTTTTTGTTTTTGTTTTCGAGACAGGGTTTCTCTGTGTAATGCTGGCTGTCCTGGAACTCACTCTGGAGACCAAACTGGCTCTGAACTCAGAAATCCATCTGCCCCTGCCTCCCAAGTGCTGGGATTAAAGGCATGGGCCACCCCTGCCTGGCATGGGTTAATTTCTTGTAAGTGGGCTGCCATGTCTCACTTGAGTGGGAGCAGATGTACCTAGCCTCATGGAGATTTGCTGTGCCATGTTGTGGGGATACCTAGGGGGCCCCCCATCCAATCAGAGGAGAAGGGAGACTAAGGATGGATTATGGAAGGGGTGACCAGAAGAGGGGCAGTGAGCAGGATGTCAAATGAGTAGGTAAAATACTACTACTACTATTACTACTACTACTACTACTACTACTACTACTACTAAGGCTAATAATAATAATAATAATAATAATAATAATAATAATAAATATTTTAAAAGTGTTTATGTTTACTGTATCAAATGGAAAATTACATTATCATTTGACATTAATTATCCTTTTAAGATATTATTTAAGCATTTATAAAATTGATGTATAACTATCAACCATACTATACATAACAAAGTTTTCAAGGTGATAGATAGTGGAGTTATTTCTCTAAAAAAATATTTGAAGAGATTTCATTAGTAATAATCTAAACAGGAAATGTCAGAATCTTAGAAACTTTGTTCTCTTTGAAATACTCATTTTTAAAGATGGATATCTTTTTTACAAGACATAAGAATACAATGCAGTAAAGATTATGGACAGTTTCACTGAAAATGACCATGAGATTAAGTGGTCAACCATTTTATTTGTATTTCTCATATTATCTCCATTTTGCAGACAAAAACTAGAGTTCAACTACTTTCCCTATTGTCATTTGATTACTCATCTCAGGCAGCCTCACTTCCAGGCTCCAAAGAGCAAACCCTAGATAGTGAGGGTTTCTTTGGCACTCTATGGAGATAAATAACTGTCAGTCATAGGATGGCTGACAAAGAGTTAAACTTCATCAGGGAAATACATTCTTTGTCAGGGACTGTACTGGCTGGTTTTGTGTGTCAACTTGACACAGGCTGCAGTTATCACAGAGAAGGGAGCTTCAGTTGGGGAAGTGCGTCCATGAGACCCAGCTGTGGGGCATTTTCTCAATTAGTGATCAAGGGGGTAGGGCCCCTTGTGGGTGGTGCCATCCCTGGACTGGAAGTCTTGGGTTCTATAAGAGAGCAGGCTGATTTCCAGAGTGTTGTTTTTTTTTTCAGAATTATGTGTCCATGTTCAAATATTTTAATGAATAAAATGTATTTTGTAATAGATATGGCATACTATAAGAAACTAAGACATAAGTAACTTAAATAGAGTTATTATCATTTTCTATGTCAATGGTTTAATGCTAGGATGTCAGGGCTAGGAATCTCAAGCTGGAAAATATAATCTGAATGCCAAGTGTATGTTCTCAAGTTCCTCTGCTTTAAATGTCAGGTCTGCTTGCCTGTACAAGCCTGGATAGATGAAGGAAGTTCAGAAGATAGAAAGCAGAAATGAAATCAAACATGACATATAGAATAGCAGAACAGAATGCTGGGAGAAAACATTTCTTTCATTGGGAAAAAACTGCTAAAGTTCAAGTTCTAAAAATAGATCAATTTGTTTGTAAATTTATATTCATAAAGTCACAAAATGGAAATAATAAAGTATATTCCAATATGGACATATGTTAAAGCTATAAATCTGAATAATTTTCTCAATGTATACTTAGAAACTTTAGTTCTCTCTATTCAAGAAGAAACCATGCGATAAAATAATTTTAGTCTTAAATTAAAAAAAAAAAAAAGAGCAGGCTGAACAAGTCAGGGGAAGCAAGCCAGTAAGGAACATCCCTCCATGGCCTCTGCATCAGCTCCTGCTTCCTGACCTGCTTGGGTTCCAGTCCTGACTTCCTTCCTGATAAACAACAATGTAGAAGTAAGCTAAATAAACC
Organism: Montemys delectorum; assembly: GCA_019843815.1. NCBI lineage: Eukaryota > Metazoa > Chordata > Mammalia > Rodentia > Muridae > Montemys > Montemys delectorum. The sequence goes on along the minus strand of JADRCD010205818.1, from coordinate 39,216 downwards.
CTTTCCTCCCCAACTTGCTTCTTGGTCATGATGTTTGTGCAGGAATAGAAACCCTGACTAAGACAGGGACTATCTTGTAGACTCCTGAGAAAGGTAGGAGACTGAAAGACACAAGTGTCTCTGTAGTAATGAGTCTCCTCTTAACAGACTTGTGTCCCACAGTTTTGTTTACATTACAGGAAAACCATATACAAATGAAAAATAGACAAACCTGGATTCAGTATCTCATTATTCAGTGTTAGAGAAGGAGTCTAAGAGAATAAAATGATAGTAAGTGTCTACAGTACCAGTTCATCCTCATCATCTATCTTCAGAAGGGGTAAGCTGAAATTCTGGCAGGTCTGTTTACATTCACTCCATGTTTTTCTGTCCATGACGAAATAATAACATTTTCTACCATAGCAGAACCAGTGTATTTCAACACCTCTGCCTAAAACAGAGAAGGTAAGTGGTTAAACTTATTATCTTCTGGTATTCTGTTATCAGAGCAATATGTTTATTAAGTCAGTTTTAAAAATAAAAGTAAAATCTCACATGGCTCAGAAATTGAGATTTTGTGATGCCCAGAGACCTCTGTAACTGCCCCCCACATGTTCTATGAAACAGTGTTAACCACATAGAGATACAGAAATATTTCCTGTATCAATCATGCATGAATCAGTAGAGCAAATGTAGGACATCTACACAAAAGAAAACTGTTTATCCCTTAAAGGGAAATGAATCAGCCTGGCATGATGAATTATGCCTATAATCAAAGCACACCAAAGAGGGAGGCAGGAGGATCACAGCCAGTTGCAGGCCAGCCTATGCTAAGTGGTGACTTTCATATTAGCCTTGGCTATACAGTATGTTCCAAACCAGGAGCCATGACCTTAAGCATGGCCTTAACCATGGAAAATTACTAGCTTACACATACGGCCCTGAGAGAACATGTGTAGTCTAACAGTAAGAATATTTGTGGGTGTCGGGGACACTGTGACTGCTGGTTCCAGAGACTGAAGATTGCCACCTGTCTTTCAGAAAGCCCCCAGGACTCTTCTCCACTCCTGAAGCTTCTTCTTGTTTATGCTTGTATTGCCATCCCTGAAGTAAAGTTTTCAGCCAGTGTGGTCAAACAACTGTCTTGGTCTCATTTTCGGCCCTCTTGTCCCCCCTCATTCTCTCTCCCCTAGGTCCCTGGTGTATGCCCTGTGGGTCAGGGCAATTGGCACCCAACAAGGGGCTCTTGGGTCTGGGGTCCGAGAAGACCATCACTCTCCCAAGAGGATGTCTTCCCCCGCATAGGATCGCCGCTTCATAAAGAAGTGAGTGAAGATCCTCATAGGATTGCCGCTTTCTAAAAAAGTGAGTAAAGATCCACATAGGGATCTCCACAGGCTACCTGCCTGTGAGATTGATCCGAGAAAGGTAAGAAGAGCGGTGCAACTATGGGACAAGCATGAATTGTTTTTAAAGGGTCTCAAGGAGTCCCTCAAGACATGAAGAACATGGGTTAAGAAAAAAGGATCTTAAAAATTTTGTTTTTGAAAATTTGTAAACATTGGCCAAGGTGTAGTTAAAGAGAGAGAGAGAATAGGTTTCAGAAATAGAGTTATCCCCTGTCTGGGATGTTTTAGTAAAAGAGAAGGAAAGTAGATATAAGCTATTTCAGAGCTCTCCTAGGGATAGGAGGAAATTGGGAGACGTCCTGCTTCCTCTCTGGCCCATACAGGAGATATCCTTAGTTCTGGTCACATCAAGTTCTCTGTCCTGTCTGTGTTGTCTGTCCTTGGTGCACCAATCTGTCCATATGTTTGTCAATTTATGTTCATTTTTGTTTTGTTGTTTGAATGATTGTTGTTCTGTGTTTCATGTTGGGAAAAAAATGGTTAAAACTTTATCTGTTGGCTGTCCATCCCAGAGAATTTAGTTTAACTTGTTTAAAAGGCAGTCTCAATTTGCACAGCAGAAAATGATAAGTCACTGTGCTGTGGCTAGGAGTCAAGCACAGCTCAAAAAGCCCTTGTAGAGTCAGACTGTCTACACAAGCTGCCCTTAAAGGGAACAACAGCTTTTTGCTTGTAATGTTGGGAACAGAAAGTTAACTTAAAATTAGTAACTCAGGGTTGGAGTCATTCCAAACAACATATGGTATGAGCCAACCCAGGAAAACAGGTCTTTAAAGATACTTCTAAATTGGGATAATATTTTATTTCATCTTATCCTAGAAACTAGACTTATAAAGTATAGAGTTTAAAACAATGTCTCTTTAATGATGTATTAAAACCTGCATTGTCATGAATTCATATATAAGAGCTGGCAGCCAAACTTTGTACGTGAATGTAATGCTCTTGGTATTGATTTTAAACAGAATGGATTATTTAAAACTGGGGTTTGTTTGTCAAAGCTATGGTTATGCCTTAATATTACAAAAGAAACTTAAAAAGTATGATAAAATTGCCAGTGTTCCATTGGCTGTAGGTTGCAGTTTGATCGTAAGCTCAGGATTCTTAACTCACTCATATTTTGTAATTAAGATGATTGCAAGAGTAATAATAGTTTAAAACAACTGTGGCCAGTTTGAGCCTGCTGTACCTTTTAAAAATAAGCTTTATTGGATACAGTAGTAAAAGCAAAATTTGACCCTCCAAGTTTGGAAAGGAGATCTAAGTAAGATTTTATTTGGTATCAAGCAGGCTCCTGATAAGCTGTTTCAAGGAGTTTGTACTACTAAAAACAGCTAGTAGAATTTTTGGGGACCCTCAAAAAGGGGTTCTTTTTGTTATACAATTGTCTTATGAGAACGCTAATGCAGCTCTCTGTGACCATCCGGCCATACAAAGCAAAGACAGACTTATCTGGAAATATTTATCTTTGTGCAAAAATTAGACCCTCATACAATCAGAGTCTAGCTATGTTTACTGCTTTGCAGGGGACTACAGTATGTACAAGCAATGCTTTCACAGCACAGAGGTGATAACGAATGTTTTAAGTATAAATCATCTTAGGAAAGACTGTCCAAAAATCAGAGGCATAGACAGACAGAGAATTGCTCCCCTGGAATCTGTCCTCACTGTAGGAGGTGTGATCTTTGAGCCTGGACTCAGGTAGTATACTCAGATTAAAAAATATTTGCATTTGAGTTAATGCAAAGCTCAGAGCAGCCTCAGGGAGGTTTGTGAGGCATTTCTTTTGATTCACAAACTCTGCCTAGGGAAGTTTTGTGGCCTCTCCTTTCCTTGCCTCCAGGGAATTGTATTTAAGACAAAGGAGCATTGCCACAGATCTATCCAGGGTTTGTTCAAAATAAAATATAAATTTAAGATTTATGAAAGGTCAATGAGGCTGTAGAACTTATAGAGGCATTACAATCTGGCCTGCCTACTTCATATAGAATTATTGTGTATCTAGAAGGTGTTTTTTCCCCCTCTGCATCCTGGTGATTGTAAAGGGTTTGCTTCTAGTGAGTTTGTAATCATTAGAAAGTTTTGCCTTTAGAAATGACTAATAGCCTTACATTATGTAAAAAACAAACAAACAAACAAACAAACAAAAAAACAAAAAAAAATCTATTTTGTCTCTGCTTCAGTACAAGAAGCTAGGACTTTGAATTTTTCAGTGTATGTTTGTTATCTAATTCCTCTAAAAAGAAATGTTACTACCTTTGCTCTTACATCATGAACTTTAAAATTTTGGAGTATTTTGGAATTTTTGCTCCAGAAAAGTTTCAGAGGCAGTATCTTTTTCAATATTTGGTACCTCAGCTATATCCTAGAAAGGGTTATGGTACAGAAATTCAAAAAAGAAAAGGTGATTTGCTTACTTCAAATTATTTTCAAAAGCTTCCAGGAGATATTAATTGGTTAAGATCTCATGTTTAAGCTCACCATAAGAGGACTTAAGCATCTGTTAGATATTGTCAAGGGGATGCAAATTAACTTGTAAGAGATAAAGAGCTTTACAGAAAGTAGAGAAGACTTCTGTAATCAATTGTTATCAATGGTAATCAATTATAATCAAATGTTAGTTATTGTTATTTAATGTGTCCACAACAATTCTTTGGCCAAAAGAGAACATTAATGTAAACTCACCTTTCTTCACCTCAAGGTAAATTTTTTAACATCCTGTTATGAAGCTGTTATAATTATAGGATAAAATCATGAAAGTATTGTGGAAAGAATTTCTTAAAAACCTGACAAGAAATCTATTCCTTTTTTTCAAACAGCAATTAAATTGGTTATTGCAGAATATTGATTGACATTTGGCCTATTACATAGCAAACTTTTTAGGCAAAATTAATAATATGTTTCCTGTAAATTTATATATGCATCCCATAAAGAATAAATCTTCAGCCCTTCTATGGGAGAAAAGTATATATGATTGGATCACATATTTATTCTTGTGAGTTTTCCTCTACTTCAGCTCAAATAATTGAACTACATGCTATAGTCACTGTTTTTAAAGTGCTAAAATCAAACTTTTAATTTATATACTGATAGCCAATATATATAGCTCAGGGTTTACAATTGCTTAAAATTGTTCCTTTTTATATACTATTAATTCTCAAATTTTACAATTGTGTATACATATACAACTCAAGTTAAGAGAAAGTACTGTTCCTTTAAAGGACTGTCTTTAGAAATTTAAGATCTCGTACTAGACTGCCTAGACAAGACCCCTTAAAGACAATGTCACATCAGATTTGTATCCCAGGCAGATTATAGGCCTTACACAAGAACAATTGGCCATATAATCTCATTTTTTACATCATAAAAATAGTAATAATGGCTTGAGATAATAATTTGGTATTTTTAGAGAATGTGCATGTCAAATTGTAAAGACTTGTTCTCAGTGTCCTCAGTGTCTACCTGTGCCACACAATGGTGTTAATTCCCGAGGACTTATACTTAATCAGTTATTGCAAATGGATACTTACAATTATGATTTTAAAAAAATAAAAATAAAATATGCACATGTGACTATTTATACTTTTTCAGGCTTTCTAGTTGCAATTGCCTTAACAGGAAAAGCAACTGAAAATGTAATTGGTCATTGTCTACATTATTTTTCTATGCTTGGTGTTCCCAATCAGATTAAAACAGACAATGTAACTAGCTATGACAGTAAAACATTTGAGATGTTTTGTCAACAATTTAATGTTACCCATATTATTGGGATTCCTTATAATTCTCAGGGACAAGGAACTGTTAAACATGTGCATGGCACTCTAAAAATTGACTTTAAAAAACAAAAATGGGGGAATTATATCCCCATGTACATTATTTAAATCACACTTTTTATTTACAAAATTTTAAAATTTGGATGCCAAAGACCACTTTTCTGAGTGTGTACAGCATTCTACAACTAGGCCTGCTCATGCCTAGGTGAGATGGAAGGATCCACTTACTGCACATGGCATGTCCTAATCAGGTAGTTAATATGGGGATGAGGGTACGTTTGTGCTTTTTCCACAGCATGCTATAAGAGCTTGCTAGCTGTCAGAGTGATTGGTGTGACTTGCGGACCTGTGAGCTTGCTGAGTGCCCTGACAATGATGATAGAGAAGCAGTATTGGGTCTATATTACTGATCTACCCCTTTTTACATCCAACAGTATGAGAAAGCCTAGAAGTTGTGGTAATGGTAAACAACACTAAGTTGATGGATATGCCTGCTGGAAGTAAATTCACTATTAATAGAGAAATTAATTACCAGGGATTGGGAGCTAGTGTCTCCGTAGGCCTTAGTGTGGGAGGCACAGTTAGAGGTGCTTCTGCCCTAGTTTTGCTAACATAGATGAAGAATTGCTCTGTCTTCCCATAACCCTAGTTCCTCAATTGACCTTACTAACTCCCACAGAGTATTTGAGCTGGAACAGACCCTTAGATACTAGAATGAAGTGAGCTGTTTTTTTCCCTTTATTAGCTGGCATCTCCTTGGCAACTTTTTTTTTTTTTTTACGTAAATAACCCGTTTATTGCAGGCTTGGTGAGTCTCAGACGGTAGGGCTTCTACTGGTCTTTCAGTTCCTTCAGCCTCCTGATGCCAGACTTCACTGTGACTGCAGAGGTGGTGTTGTAGGTCCAGGCCCCACCGGTTCATGCAGGAACCACAGTGCCAGATGCCAACGGCCCGTCTCTTCATCTTGGTCCTCCCACAGAAGGAACAAGTGTACTTGGCGTGCTGGCTGATTTCAATTTTCTTCACTATTTTCCGGAGGGAGGCACCATAACGGGTCCCGTATTTCCCTACGATCCCGACCTTCTTGGTGCGCTTAGCCATGTCGCCGGAACCGAAGCCCATTGGTTTAACTGGAGGAGGTTTATCCCGTTCCCTCCTCACCACTGCAAAACTATCCCAACAGTTTGCAGTGGCAGTGGAAGTCTCTGCTAAATCATTAGCTTCTTTACAGAGACAAATAACTTCCTTCGCCCAAGTGACCTTACAGAATCGAAGAACACTTGTTTTGCTGACTGCTGAGAAGGGTGGCACCTGTTTATTTCTGAAAGAAGAATGCTGTTTTTATGTAAATGTCTCTGGCCTAGTGGAGACTTGCATCCAACAGTTACACAAACTTAAATTGGAGCTCCAGAATAAATAGTTTTCAGCCACTGCCAATAATTGCTGGAAGTCCTCCATATTCACCCTCTTGATGCCCCTCCTTGGACCTTTAATAAGCATTTTATTAGACCTTGAGGCCTTTCATTTTTAACAAAATTACTGATTTTATAAAACAGCAGATTGATTCCATGCCATCAAGACCCTTGCAAATTCATTATTATAGGCTTGATTTGGCTGATAGAGGCCTTGCTGAATTCTCCTTTAGGAGCTGCCTAGGATTCAGACCTGTCCGTACTGGATCTGGAAAAATTGAATCCAATTTGGGCACCAGCGTGGGCTTCGAGGCTAAGCACCACAGGGGAAAATGCCACGTGGACGGTCTCTGAATTCCCCGTGAGACAAACCTGGTTTGCAAGGAGGTTGGTATCTGTTTTTTGTTCTGTTTTGTTTTTGTTTGTTTGTTTTGTTTTTTTAAAGATTAAGGCTGCCTTCCCCCCTCAAAAGGTACCAAGAGCCATGACTGTGGGACATGGTGGTAATACGACCCAAGGGAGGAATCAGATCAATTCTCACCCCCGTCCCCAGTCCTGCTGGTTAGTGCCACTCATCCAAGGATGAGTCAACTACATATGATCACCTCAGTTCCTTAAGGCATGACTTAATAATAACAAAGAGGGAGGAGATGCCAGGAGCCATGGCCTTAACCATGACCTTGTGGAAAATTACTAGCTTACACATACAACCCTGAGAGAACATGTGTAGTCTAACAGTAAGAATATTTGTGGATGTGGGGTACACTGACCACTGGTTCCAGAGGCTGAAGATTGCCACCTAGCCTTCGGAAAGCCCCCGGGGCTCTTCCCTGCTCCTTGAAGCTTCCTCTTGTTTATGCTTGTATTGCCATCCCTGAAGTAAAGTTTTCAGAACTTGATGAGACAACTGTATTGCTCTCATTCTTCGGGCCTCTTGTCCTCCTTCATTCTCTCTCCCAATTCCCTAGGTCCCTGCTGAATGCCCTGCAGGTCAGGGCATTCCAAATCATTCTGGGCTACAGAATGACATCATGTCTTACAACAAACTCAAAAGCAAGATATTGACCTATGTAACAAACATCACTGAACTTGGTGATAGTTTGCAAAGTGAAACACACTGGAAGTAGGACCACACAATATGATTCCATGTAGATCAGTTTTCTAAAAAAAAAAAATCTCAGTTCTATGAAGCAGAGGTTTGTGAGATACCAGGGCCCAGAGTCAGGCAATGAGCACTTGCTATTCAGAGGTACTTAAACTGATGACAGAATTCTAAATATGCAGTAATGCATTGGGCCCACACTGGTCCATACCCTTCTGTGCATTTAGAGTTGCACCAAGATCTGTGATAAATGCTCTTATCTTAAAAGAAATAAGAAACATATGAGAGAGGTCTTGATGTTGATGGTCTGTTCTCCTGATTATGTTGATACCTTCAGTATTGTGCCCACATTCCCAAATACTAAAAGTTGAATACATTGGAATGAGTGCAATTTGGATTTCAAGATCACCTCAATGTGAATATGTTGTTTAGAGAGGAGCTGGGAATGCCTATGCTCTATTAAGTAGCTTTATTTCCAACTTTTATTTTTCTGTGAAGAGGTATTAATGTGTAGCTCAGGCTGGCCTGGAGTTTGCTGGGATGTCCTTATATTCCTGAATGTTTAATCCTCCTCCATCAACCTCATAATTATAGGAATTATATCATTAGGCTACCCTTTACAGACAATTAAATGATTTTAAAGTAATGACACAAAAATTTTTTTCATGGGTCTGGAATATGTCAAATGCTATTTTGGAGATCTTTTTTTCCTGTAACAAATTTTATAATGCAGGAGTTTTAAATATATTAATCCTGACATAATGAGAATCACCACATCCTACTATCACAGAGTAGTGAGATTATATATGAAAACACTTTGATATCTCCAAATCTTGAAAGAAATAGTTAATGATGATTGATAAACTGTGTCGTTAAAATGACCAGTCACACTGAAGGATAAGAAAGGTTCCTTGTGACAATTGATCTTTTCATTTTTTTCCAGCCTCAGTCATTGTGTCATTGCCACAGTTGAAAAGTACACATCATGGTGAAACTTCCTTGTTTTATCCAGGGAGAGTCCCTTTTTTACAAACTGTCCAACTCTCTCAAGACATGTCAGATAGAAAACACACACACACACACACACACACACACACACACAAAATTCTTTTTATAACTGCATCCATGTAAATGGTCTAAGTCTATTTTAGTGTAAATAGTTCATAAATACATTCTCACTAAAAACTTCCATGTTCTGTCAGCAACAAAGTTGGAGATTCTGATTTTCCTGTAGACCAAAACAATCAAAATTCTCAGGGGAACTGATTTGTAATTCCCTCCCCAGGTGGCAGTAGGAGTGCCAAACAGAACCTGACTTTTATAAAAGATAAGATTCTCCAAACCCAAAGATGAGTTTCTGAGTTTCCAGGTTGGTACATGAAATAAGGAACCCCCAAATGATCCCAAAGATCATTAGCACCTTAAGCTGCTGGTTGAACTTCAAAGCTTCCAGACAAAAAATAGTAGATAATAATGCAGTTCTGTATTCATGGTCCACCCCTGCTACATACCTGTGTGCTGCGAGGAAGCTAAAACAGACTTGGTTTCGCTGTACCATCTGTTCTGTTCTCTGTTGAGGGATTCCAGAAGAGCGTTGCCTGCACCACAATCTATAGACTTATTTCTCAGCAGTTCTTCCTTCAAATTGATGTCACTTTGCATGGTGCTGCAGTTATGGTGGTTTAGAGTTTCCTGCAGTTCATATTTTTGTTGACCATAGTGAAAACCTAAATCAGTCACATATATAATATCAAAAATGCTAATAACAAGTACACATTGAAATTTAAGGTTAGAGAAAAAGCTTCATGTTGACAGCCAACATATATCATTACTTTTATTGGTGCTTTAACATTTATAAATGAGTACTTCAATTAACTCACAATAGAAACAGATACTTCAATTTTTTCTAAGTTAAATTTACTGTAAAATAAATAATACAGCTGAATAAAATTGTGGTGGAAGTAACTTCCCACCACTTCATTTTGCAGCAGAAATTTACACATAATTATTAAGTAAAATAATCAGGGAATACTTAATACACCATAAAAATTTGAACTGAAAATCAAAACATTAAGAAATGGCACTATTCTTATTGGAGCATATGGAATGCAATATATCCACATACATAGTTATGTTTTAGCATAGCCCAATTTCCTCTGTTAATGTAGAGAAATCCAATTAAGTTTAACTTTTAATGTCTCTATACAGATGAAGATGTTTACTTAAGCATGACCTCAATATACATTGAAGAAATGTAAAAAGAAAGTAATCGATTTTTTTTACAGCTGTTTCACAAAAATGTTTTCATTAGATTCACAACCACCTGAGCTCAAAAAGTAGACTATCACCAAATCCTCAGAAAGAACATATTCAAAAATGAGACAGGACATGGAACTCTCAACAGCCACAAAGCCAATAGATTATGAAAAAGAATAGAACACTGCAGTTTGTCAGGAAAAAATATAACTCCAGAGATTGTGACTCATCCCCTGACTATAGGCAAAACAATGGACAGCGTGAATAACTGCATAGTTCATGTCCAAAGCTATTCTTTAGGTAGTAGGTCAAATAAGATGTCTCTCAGTTACTTACCCTTTATTGCCAACACAGCAACAGTTATCAGAAGAAGGAAACAGAGGATTCCAAGAGTTATCACAATGAGTTGCCAGGGAACTGAACACTCTTAAATCAAAAAAAAAAAAAAAAAAAAAGACAAGAAAATTATCACCAAGAAAAGAGCATATCTTAATACTAACTAATTTTTTTGTAGCATGGAAACAAGCAGAAATTTTGCACAAGTTGATGGTATCAATGGACTGAAAATGTACACTCCAAATTGTAGATTTCTACCTAAAATGTACCCACTGTAGACATCTTATATGTTAATTTCTACAAAATTTTGAATTCATTTCAGCCTTGGCTTTGTATTGTGAATCTTCCTGATTTAACCTAGAAGGAGCTGGATAACAGGCTTGTTCCCTCATTCAATTTTACAAAAGGAAAAGTACATTCTACAGAACGCACTTGTGGCATAGATATAATTCAAGGACAAGATATCAAAGTGGAACATGCAGTCCACCAAGAAAGATAACTGAGGATAGAAAGGAAGGAAAGAGGGATGGATGTTCTTGAGAACAGGTAGGGAACTACAGTTGCTCTGGACCTGATCTGTATATATCTCCATTCTTGAAAGGGCCTATAAGTCAACTACCTGTTTGTTCCTATAAGTTGTATTTTGATTTCTATAATACTAAACGTTTTGGTTTACCTAAGGTATTTGGAATTGAAACTTGTGCTTTTGATTAGCAGTACAGCAATGAAGAGAAAATCTCAGCTTGGAGCACACATGTTACAGTGGGAACAGAGTAAAGAGAGAGAGAGAGAGAGAGAGAGAGAGAGAGAGAGAGAGAGAGAGAGAGAGAGAGAATTAAAAATGAGATTTCTGCTTTTTCATTAATAAACAAAATTATTCTTTGACATTTTCAGGAACTCTCATTGGGGCTTACTCATTCCCACCCTCACTAACCTCTCATCTCCTCTTCATTCATCTGCAACTTTATTTCCAATAGGAGACTTACCATTCTGATAGACAACTGTTATTGCCTGTTCCATTAGATGTTGGGGATATTTAAAAAACTTTTTTCAAGAATGAAAAAAAATACAACAGCATAATTATCTTAGGATTTTGTTTCTCTAGAACATTTGGCACACTTTCTAATTCTAGCTTGTCTTTTAGATTTACATTTTTCAAAATTCTTCTTAACTAGAATAAATAATAAAAGAGCCTCCTAATGGTTTCTCATTTCTTCTTGATTCTCAAGAATTTTTTTCTTACATATTTCCATTGTTTTTCTCTGCTCATCTGATTTCTTTAGCAGCTGGCTATAACTAAAGAATAGAAATAGGATTATAATTTTGTCTTTCTTTTTTTAAAATTTAAAACTAGACTTCTTAGTTTTCAAAACTTAGATTTGAACAGTTTTATATATGATTACCCTCTAACTATTATTCTCTTCTTCCGTCCCATCCTTGTGCATAACCAAGCCCCAAAGTGATGAAATATACTTTTACATAGAAGCTAAGTATTTCTAATCTTTAAAAAGTTTAAAATCCCTTAAAAACACGTGATATTAGATACTTAAAACACTTACTTCTGTGTCCAGCTTCTCTGGGCCCTTGAGTCTCCTCAGGCCTCACTTGTTTCTGCAAACCTGAAGACTTATGGAATCTCAGAGTTGAGTAAGAGACCTCCTGCTCACTCATCTTGGGAGTGATGTATGAAGTATGTTCTCAGTTAAAATTTGGCCTTGAGAGGTTTCTAAGAAAAATGTTAAAATGTTCACCTATAGGAAAATAACTGGATATGATGATACAGGGTTCTGGGAAAGGGTGGGGTCTAACTAACTCACTTAATGCTATAAACACACTGACATGGACTAATCCAATTTCCATTACAGGTAAGAACTCAATGTAGATTTTTGTTAAAGTAGTTGATATTTCTAATGGTCATAGCAATTATCTCTAAGAAATATGGAAAGAATTAAAAATTTACTGTCATTCTAATATTGCTATAGCCTCTTTGTTCAAAATATTTAGCACATAAAATATTAGGTAACAATCCACAAACTACAAAAAACTCAAGAAGAAGGAAGACCAAAGTGTGGATAATTCTTTCCTTCTTAAAAGAGGGAACAAAATACCCATGGAAGGAGTTGCAGAGACTATGGAGCAGAGACTGAAGGAAGGACAATCCCAAGACTGCTCCACCTGGGAATCCTTCCTATATTAATCATCAAATCCAGACACTATTGTGGATGCTGGCAAGTGCTGGCTGACAGGAGCCTGATATAGTTGTCTCCTGAAAGGCTCTGACAGTACCCAACTAATACAGAAGTAGAGGCTCACAGCCATCCAAAGACTGAGCACAGGGTCCACAATGAAGGAGCTAGAGAAAGGACCCAAGGAGCTGAAAGGTTTGCAGTCCCATAGGATGAACAACAATGTGAACTAACTAGTACTCTCAGAGTTCTCAGGGACTAAACCACCAACCAAAGAGTACACATGGTGGGACTCATGGCTCCAGCAGCATATGTATAGCAGAGGATGGCCTAGTTGGTCATCAGTGGGTGGATAGGCTCTTGGTCCTGTGAAGGTTCTATGCCCCAGTGTAGGTGAATGCCAGGGCCAGGAATGCCAGGGCCAGGAATTGGGAGAGGGTGGGTTGGTGAGTAGGGGCTGGGGGGAGGGAACAGGACTTTTTTCCTTTTTTTTTTTTTTCAGAAGGGAAACAAGGAGAGGAGATATCATTTAACATGTAAATAAAGAAACTATCTAATTAAAAAAATAGAACTTTCTTATGTACAACTGTCATCTGTGGCCTAGTAAATATTGTTAGACTCCAAAAAAAATTTTAAGTAAAATTGGTACCACTAAAAGTCATTGAAGTACATTTAAACAATCGATTCAAACAAAGAGTTGAAATTTTACAAGTAAATAAAAATGTTGCTTTAAAGTTATTTATACATTTTGATAATATATGAATATTAATTGTTCTTTCAGTCATTTTATTTACACACGAATCTCAGAGTTTCCCAGAAACTACCTTAAAAAGATATTTGAAGGTTAATACTGCAGGTGATCCAAGATACATAAATATCTCTTGCATTGAAGCCCCAACCAGCTGAGATGTCCAACCTCTCCACCCAACCATATTCTACACACTCTTCTCCATGCTTGGACCAGGTAAGTAGATTCAACCAGAAAAGTTTCTAATGAGTGGGATAAACCAGACTCAGAAAGAAAAATGTGGTATATTCTATCTCATCTGAGTCTCCCAGCTCCAAGTCGGCAGAAATGATTTGTAATGTTTAGTATCTGCAGCAAACAGAAAAGAAGAAAGGGTCCATTGCTGGGTAGGGTGTGGGAGCAACAGAGAGAGGCACAGAGGATACAGTATGAACTTTTAATCTCACATCTTGTACATGATACTGCAAGAAGAAGCTATATCAAAATAAATTTTGTCACTATGCAGTACACCTGAGCTAATGCCCATGAACGATACTATCTGATAGTAGATATCACTGTATTTGGAAATAGTAGGTATTTGTAACTGACATTACCGTTATATTAATAACTGAGTTGAGAGCCAGCAGATACTAAATACAAGTTGAACATGTGAGAGCATTCTTATCTAGTTTTTTTTTAATTTATGAAGTTTTTGGAAGTCATTCACCTTTTGCCTTGACAAATAAAGAATCCTTCCATTACAGAATTCTTCTTCAAAATTGTTATTTATCATTATTGCTCTTGGGATGGGTGAGCCAAGGTGCACGTGTCCAGAAGACAATTTTACCAAGTGAGCTCTCCCACTCCACCTTCATGGGAACTACAGGGATCAAACTGGGTGGTCAGTCAGCCTATATTACACGCTGACTCATTTTACCTGTATCCTATTATGACATCATTCAGATGGATAATATTTAAACATTTGACACAGTTAAAGAGTAATGAACTCCATAGATCCCTCTACCTTAATCTTTTAGCACACAACATAAGTCACAGCATACTCTAATGAAAACAACAATGCAGAATAACAGTTGTCACATGCTGCCAGATTTAACCTGATCTAACACAACGAAGAAAGGTTCCCCAAAAATCCAGTTTTCACGTCACACTATCTGAAATTCTCCTGAGTATATTTGATCATTTGATAGAAAACCAATAAAAGCAGTTATTTTTACCTGTGTCTCTACCCGAAGTGATTCTGGTGGAGGGAAAAGTTGGGGGAAAAGTTGGCTTTTTCTGGTCTATATCCCCTATGAGTCTCCAAAATGAAAGGCAGAACTAAATTCCACCGAATGATACCCAACCTCATGATTTTATGCTCCTCCTCTTCATCAAAGCAAAAAGAGGAAATTGCTTCATGAAACCTGACTCTGAGAGCAAAGGAGAGAAGCAACATACTGTGTCAGATGCTGCAAAACAAATGTGTATTTGAAGACAGAAGACTCCTGCAAAAGGGGAGAAAACCAGCGCCTTTAGCAAAACACTTGGGATAAGAGGGACCAAAGTTCCTCAGCTCCTCATTTTGTAATAGACTGTTGAAAATTTACTCTTATGTTACTATATTTTTAAGTTACTCCTTGATTTTGAATTATGCTAATTGCAGCTAAGTATATATTAAGAATGCTTTTAAGCACTCACATTTCCATTAGTGAACACTTCCTTTACACTTTTCTAGATTTTTAATCATAGATAGTATTTCCTATGAACACTGATGTCATTCTGTATGGAGTAGATGCTCATGTTGTCCTCACTCTTTTCTGTCTTAGAGTTATAGCTGTGTATCATGACACCAATATACTCCAGGTTAATAAATAAGAATTTCTTCATTATAAATATATTGATTTCAAGATTTTAAAGCTATATATAATTATTAGTTACTTATGTATAGCATAAATTAACTAGTTAACCCACTATTGCTGAATATCCTAGTTGTTTTATAATATTTGTTGTTGTTAGTTTAAAAACTATATGAAATGTTCTTTAGGACATGCTAAGAAAGATATTTTATGCATGAAGTCATGGGATTCAAGGACATATACATTTAAAAATCTTTAATATAGAATATCAGATGACATCTAGTTTATTTACATTCTAGCAGTTGTCATGAAAATACTCATAGTTGGTTTTTTTTTGAGGGGGGGGAGGAGATGAGGTGAGCTTTCTTCTATGAGTCTTCCCATAGACTCATGAGAGTCTATGGGAATGAGATGACATGAGAATTCTTGGAAAGAAGCTCTTTCAGCAAAGAAGGATTTAAAGTACAGAGAAGTGAGGACTTTGTAACATTGTGGATCTAGAGAGTGTTTATCTTACCAGAGGCTAGGTCTAGCCCTCTAAGTAACCTGTGTCAGAACTAACATCCTGTTACTGGTAGATAAAGTTTTCATGAAATCTATGAACATAGCAGACCACTAACTTACACCAACCTGAAAGCTAAGAATGTCCTCTGATAACCTATAGAAAACCTTCCCTCATCTTGCTGCAATCACCTCTCTGATGTTCCCACCAATGAATGCTGAAATGGACTTTCTAGGTTTTTTTGTCTTTTGGTTTTTCAAGACAAGGTTTCTCTGTGTAGCCCTGGATGTCCTAGAACTCACTCTGTAGACCAGGCTGGCCTGGAACTCTGAAATCCAATTGCCTCTGCCTCCCAAGTCCTGGGATTAAAGATGTGTGCTACCACTGCCTGGCTAACTTCATAGGTTCTTTTAAACTCCAAAACTTCATGAAACTGATCCCACATTGGAACATGGAGATATGTTCACTAAAAATAGTTTGTGAACATACTATCTTTTATTCTATATATGGTGAAAGCTGGTTTTTGTATCAATAGTCCTTCATTCAAAGCTCTTGCTATGCACATTACTAGTGAAGCTGCACATGATGAATACTTCAGACACTTCACGGGGACTGAGCATACAGTTCAGTGTGGGGTCATGCTTGGCATGTATGAAGCCTTAACCCCTTATCATACAACAATGATAATAACAATAATACTACAAATGGCAATGATAGTAACAAAAATAATGATAATAGTAGTAGAATAAAGAGAGGAGGTAAATGACTATTTGATTTCAGTAGTCTGTTGCCATGATAAATATGTATAAGGGTCTCATTAAAACATACTTTCATTTGACTGTAGTTTTTCCAACCCGCTGGCTTGTTTTTGATGAAAACAGTTTAAATTGTTCTTCAAATCAAATGAAAGTGCTTAACCAAGCACTGGGAAATGGTAGATGGCTTGATAATAGAAAAGGAACTGATGATGCACTGACAAGCCTGACTCTTAATGGTGTGTGTGTGTTGTGAAATAGAGTTTGAGTGCATACATGCCATGTGGTGTACGTGGTGGTCAGAGGACAACTTTGGGGAGTTAGTTCTTTTCTTCTATCAAGGATTCCATGGATATAATTTGGGGATATCATCAGGCTTTTTGTGGCCAGTGCTTTTACACTCTGAGATATTTCAAAAACATGGGGGGGGGGAGGCAACAGGGGTTTGTTCTTGTTGTTTTTGTTTGTTTGTTTGTTTGTTTTTTGGAGGGGAAACTGGGAAAGGAGAAATTTACATGTAAATAAAGAAAATATCTAATAAAAAATTTTTAAAAAAGTCCAGTTTTTGGTTCTTTAAACCAAATATCTCTGAGTCACCACTCAAGTCTGCCATTATCATGCACTGGAGGTCCCCTGGAACAGATGACAGACATTAGCTTATCTCAAAAGCATAAGGAAAGTACAGTATGGATGCTTCTATAATACCTCCAGCTATTCTCTTTTGTCTCTACTACCTTGCCCAGGAGCGCATACACACACACACACACACACACACACACACACACACACACACACTTAGAGAATATGAGAAAAGAGTAGCAGCAGTTATTAAAGAAAGTGGTTGCAGTGTCCCACTGTAGGAAGATGCTTGTGTTGTCTCAGCTTTCCACAGGGAAGACTCTAAAGAAGTCACCTGACATACTTAAGGACACTGAATTTATGCTTCAAATATATCATTAACACATGCACAGGATATGGATACAATGAGCACTTAGAGGGGCCTGGGTTTTATCTTTCCAAAATGCATGAATCTGGAAGCTGTGTAGACATGAGTGGAAAAACCAACCCAGGATCTTGAGACTTCTTGTAAGTCCCATCATTCAGAAATTCTTCCACCACACAAATTAGAACACTCATTTCTTTACAAGATTGCTGTGAAGGTTTAGTAAGATACACAAATAGTTTTGTTGTGTTTTGTTCTGTCTGAGACAGGGTTTCACTATTTAGTCTTGGCTGGCCTGCAATTCACTATAGGTACCTGGTATCTGAGTCTGTATCCCAAATTATGGGATTAAGGTATGAATTGCCACACTCAGTTTCAAATAAAGTTTGTAATCATAACCTGGCACATAGATAGAAAGTTGCATTCAACATTAAACATTTTTATTCGCAGTGCAACATTTCATTTTTTTAGCATATAAAACTGAGTAAAACAGAGTCTTCAAGCCTATGTTTTCACGTAGTCAAGAGTGTGTCACCTACTTCCTAGGTTTTGAGTAACTGTAATCAGGAATTTAGACAGAAGCTCATATATTTCAAGAAAAGTTTTTTTTTTTAAGCCTTCTAGCCTCGAGAAGATACTCTAAGACACAAAATGGGATATATTTTCTACTTGATCATTTAAGAGTGCAAGTGTTTGGAGGACAGAGAGTATACTTAAACAAAAGAGAGAAACTGACACATCTACAACAGTGCACCATTGCTGCTCTAGAAAACCCACTCCTCCCTCATCTGAGAGGTTTATGTCACACTGTCCACAGAAACATTAATGATGCTGAGACCTTCTTGCATCCTTATCTCTGCTGAGAGGGTGTCGTCCTTACCATAGAGGCTCACCACATGCACAGGGCACAGTTCTTTGTGCTTTGTGCACATTGTTTGCCTCTTCTACCATCATGCAGACTGTGAGCAGAAACTCCAGAGCTGTTTGATCATTACTGTGACTATAGCTTTAGCAGGAGCTGAGGGGCCTACCAGTGTTCTTTATGAAGAAGAAGGGTAGTTAATAGAAACTGAACACAGAATGAGTGTTTTTTTTGCATGTTTGTTTGAACAGATATAAGAGCATGCCCAAAACTGTAAAGCCAAAGAGCAGCAGCTTCCTCTAAGCTCTGTACAACTGAGCTCTAAATTTACAGAAGAAAGTAAACTGTTAAGGTGCACAATTAGCATTGAGAGATATAGTGATTGCAGATGGAATGAAATTGAGTGACATTCCAGTTTTGTTTCTTTTACCAAAGTGCAGCATAACACAGGAAGTAGTGAACTCACATGACCAACTAATAAAACTAACGAGTAAAAAAGGAGAAAAAACTTTTATTGAATTTTGTCTTCTAAATTCATTTTTGTGAAAAAGCAAACAACCAAAAACACACATAAGCACACACAAATACATATACATATATGTACATATATGTGCATATATATTCATTTTCCTGGCTTTGCTGTAAAACACTTTATTTGTGAAACCTGTCCATTTCTTTATGTAGAGACATACACAATCCTAATCCCACATTTAAACCTTCTAGTCTGACTCTCGGACCACAGTGCCATCATCATTACACAGCTACAAGCTGTTCTTCCTGTCCCAGGCTGATGTGAGGGTACCTGGAGAAGTCAACAGTCCACAGGAAAGGGCTGCTCACCTGCTTCACTGGAGGACTGGCTTAACCTGGCTAGTGTCCCACCTCTTGGTGCTTCTGTCTTTTAAGGTGCAACATTCACACCATGAAATATGGTAAATTTCACAAGTCTTGGGGAAACCACAAACAGCTCTATCTTGAGATTTCCTGTGCCTGTATCCACCCTGTGCATTTATACTCACAGCTATTTTAATCTTCTGCTTTATATACCTACACACATAGTCCTTGATGGGCCCAAGCACTGAGAGCAAGGAAATGAGGAAGATGATTCCAGAATGTAATAAGCATGATAAGAGGGGCCCACAAGAGGGTTTCTTGTGGCTATTTGGACTCTTCAAGACCCAGGGAAACAATTCCCTCTTGTAGGAGACAGTAAGACAACAATCCATCAGAACTTTGCCTCTGCAGTCCTTATTCTCTCTGTGTCACACTTCAGAACAGATACTTTAATCCAGCTTTGCTGCATCCTCTGTGGAGTCTTCAGGCTCAGCTCATCCTCCATAAAGCACTAATTTTCTTAAGTTTATTTCTTTTTCCTAGTGCATGATTCAGGATGCTATAGTTCAGGATGACAATGTAGCTAAGATATCCCTGAAACACTCTATCTTAGTCTCTCTAACTTGTGAGCACTGGGAATACACTGTGATTGACCATACCCAGCCTTTGTACCATTTTTTACTTTTGATTGTGTATTTATATTATTTTGATGAGAAATTTTATGCTAGCTCATTATCCAATAAGCCTAGGAATCACACTATTAAAACTTGCAAATCTACCTGAGGTTCAACGTATAGCTTCATCATTTGTAATAAACAGCTCTCACACATTTTAAGTAAGATAGTGGAGACTAATAGCACAATTTTCAAATAGTCTCAGCTATTATTCATACTCCCAACAACAATATGGATTAGACATACTTCTAATGACTACTCTTCCATAGAACCCAGATTTGATTTGCAAACCCACATTTAACATCTAAGTAAATTTTTAGACTAAGGATATTTTCTTTTCCGTTGGTGTTCATTTCAAATCACCACAAATTTGAATCAGCTGATAATAGAGCCAGCATTTTCAGGCATCCATCATGCGTGAAGAAACAGCTGCTCTCTGGGAATCGTAAAGGTTTTCTATGTAAAAGACACTAGGACTAAGGAGGGACACACCCTTGGTGACCAACCAACCACTCGATTTTCAACTCCCCAGTGAATGACAAAGACTGCAAAACTACTCCAAGTGTTGAGACACCAGCCATGAGGATCAAGCATATAAATGAATCTTCCACTCTCCATTGCAATTGTTTTTTAACCTTATAGCATGTATAGAACTAATAAAGCCTTATATATGCTGTCTTAGGGTTACTAGTTTGAATACAAATGGCCCTAATAGGCCTGTTCAGGTTCCATATCCCCAATATAGTGAGTCACAGCTAAGGTTACTCCCATTGATTCTTGGGTGCCTTGCTTATTCCACGTCTCTGACTCATCCTGGACACTGAACCAAACAAATATCAGAGGGAATTGTTTATTTAATTTCACATGTTACTACTTAGTGTTAAAGGAATGTGGACCAAGAATTCAGGTGAAGGCTCGAAGCAGAAACAATAGAGGAAGACTCTTTCTGGTTTCTACCACAGATTAGGTTTAGCTTTTTTTCTTTTCTTCAATAATTTATATATTTATTCACCACTCTCTACTCTCCTCACACTGCCACCCTCAAAAGCTCCTTCCTCATTAGCCTTTACCTGTTTCCTTAGAGAAGAGGAAACCTATGGGTAAGAACCTGCAATGGCCCCTCCAATTATAGCACTCACATCCTCTTCCTCTAAGACCAGACAAGCAAGTCCAGCTTGGGGAAGGGGATCCAAAGATAAGCATCAGAGTAGCAACAGCCTCCACTTTGATTCTTAGGGGATCCATATGAAAACCAAGCTTTACATATGTTAAGAAGGTGTAGGGGTCCTAGGTGCATGCTCTTTAGTTGGTGATTCAGTCTCTGTGTGCTCCTGTTCACCCAGGTCAGTTGTCTCTGTAGAACTTCCTGTGGTGCTCTTGATCCTCAGGTCCCTCAATCCTATCCCCTACTCTTCCACAAGACTACCTAAGATTTGCCTAATATTTGACTGTGGCTACATTACATCTGTTTCCATCAAATGCTGGAGGAAGACTATCAGGAGACAATTATGGCAGGCCCAGTCTGCAGGCATATGAGAGTATTATTAACCATGTCAGGGTTTTTCTTTGTCTGGGTTACCTCACAGATAATATTTTATAGTTCAATTCATTTATCTGTAAATTTTGTGATTTTTTTTTTAATAGCTGAGTAGTATTCCATCGTGTAGACGTGTTGGGTGGAATGCTCTCTCTGCTGCTGCACTGCTCTTGGACTGGGGCCCCACCCTGCTGCCATAGTTGCACTGGTCAAAGCATTCTGCCACATGGGACCACCATGCTGGACACTGGGCACCAGGTGGACAGGAGACAAAAGAGGGGTGGGTAGAATCACCCATACTCCGCCAGAGTTTCTGTGCTCTGGGCAAATCAGGTATAGAAGTCTACCTGTACACTCTGTTCTGCAAGAAGGCATCTGGGTCCCAGTCTGCAGGGGAAGGGGAGAGGCAGAGATAATGAGACAGTTGCAAGGGGTTCCTTGGCCTTCTGAAAGCCAGGGATATTTTAAGTTCCAGCTTCTGGACATTGCAGGTGATGCTGGATGTCGTGGAGAGGCTGAGAACAAGGGGAAAAGAGGATTGGGAAAGATGCAGCAGTGCAGCTGTCTGGGACAGGAGAGTTCTTAGTCCAGCCTCATGGCTGCAAACGCTGGGGTCGAGTCATCACGGTGTGTTTAGTTAAAAGGAGGCAATGCATAGTCATAAGATATTTTATTATAGAAAAGGGAGAAAAGAAGCTGGTCATGACCACTTGGAGACAGAGAGAAAAGAGAAGGAGAGGAGAGGGGGAGGGGAGGGGCAGAAGAGAGCAGGAAGAGAGAGGGCAAGAGAGCAAGAGAGAGGAAGAGAGGGGGGCAAACCGCCTCTTATATTGTAGGGCTGAGTTAACTGTAGGGTGGGACATACCTGGGTGTGGTCAGATGACTTGGGGGTAGGGTCCAGCTAAACTGCTGGAAGCTTGGGGTATTGTCTATGTGATAGCACACTTCTTTCCGGTGGGGGCTGTGGAAGTTGTGACTGAACAGGAACCAGGGATCCAGGAGGCATAGTTGAACACCTTCCGTCCCATGCAGGCAGAAATTAGCATCCACCGGATCTTCGGAGTTGCAGACCTGTACTCGACCAGGACCAGGTTGCCTGAACAGACCACTGCCCCACATAGATGTACCACATTTTCTTTATCTATCCTGTAGTAGAAGACTTCCTAAGTTGTTTCACATTTCTTGCTATTATTAATAAATCTGCTATGAACATATTTGAGCAGGTGTCTATGTGATATGGTGAGGCATCTTTTAAGTATAGGCCAGGACTGGGATAAATGGGTCTTGAGGTAGGACTACTCACAGTTTTCTGAGAAACTGCCAAATTGATTTCCAGAGTGGTTGCACAAATTTTGCACTCCCATCAACAGTGGAGGAGTGTTCCTCATGCATGTGCTGTCTCTTAAGTTTTTCATCTTAGCCATTCTGCTATGTATACGGTGGAATCTTAGACGTAATTTGCATTACCTTATAACTAAGGGTGTTGAATATTTGTTTCTCAGACATTAGAGATTCCTCTGTTGAGAATTCCCTGTTTATTTCTCCACTCCAATTTTAATTGGGTTATTTAGATTATGTGTGTCTTGATTTCTTTATAAATTTTGGGTATAAGCCCTCTG
This sequence comes from Montemys delectorum, assembly GCA_019843815.1. Lineage (NCBI taxonomy): Eukaryota > Metazoa > Chordata > Mammalia > Rodentia > Muridae > Montemys > Montemys delectorum. The sequence continues at coordinate 16,456 of JADRCD010205818.1, read as the reverse complement.
TCAGATGTAGGGTTGGTGAAGATCTTTCCCCAATATGCAGGCTGTTGTTTTGTCCTATTTATGGTATTCTTTGCCTTACAGAAGCTTTTTCAGTTTCACAAGGTCTTATTTATAATAGTTGATCTTAGTGTCTGAGCTATAGGTGTTTTGTTCAGGAAGTTGTCTCCTATACCAATTAGTTCTACTAATGCCTGTCTGTTCTTTTATATTTAGTGTAGCTGGTTTTATGTTAATCCTCTTGGAATTAAATTTTGTGCGGGGTGATAAATATGGATCTATTTGCTTTATTCACATGTAGAAACACAGAAGAGCATAATTTGTTGAAGATGCTCTCTAATTTTCATTGCATGGTTTTGTCTTCTTTGTCAAAAATCAAGGGTCTGTAGGAATGTAGATTTATTTTTGTGTCTTTGATTTAATTCCATTGGTCAGACCGTCTGTTTCTACACCAATAATATGCACTTTTTGTTACTATTACTCTATAGTATAATTCAAAGTCAGGAATGGTAAAACTTCCAGAACTTCTTTTATTTTACAGGATTATTTTAGCTATCATGTACTTAATGTATTTTGTTTTATTTTTCCATATGAAATTAAAAATTGTTTTGTCTGTTAATTGTTATCTCTCAAGATTTATAAAGAATTGTGTTGAAATTTGATAGGGATTACATTGAATCTGTAGATTGTGTTTGGTGACATGGCCATTTACAATGGGTTAATCTTATCCATCCATGGGTGGCACACATTCCAAATTTTAAAAGTTAAAATCTTTAAAAAGTATTTCCAATAATTTAAAATTCCAAGAAGTTTTTAAAAATTCAAATTACTTGAATGTGGCTGCTGTTTAATAAAAACTATGTTATAAACTTTGTTTTTGGAGAAAGTAAATACAAGGCCTAGAAAAATTACTTCTAAGTAAAACCCACATCTAATCAAGTCAATTCATGCTCTGTAGTAGTGTCTGACTTCTGAAAGTCACCCATGAACTTCTGGATCTAAAGGACCTGTGCACTCACATTTCTCTGCATAACAAGTAATAAGCCAGCCAATGCTATGCAGTGAGAACCTGTTTCCCAAAGCACAACAAGCACATATAGAAAGATAGGTATATTTAAGCTGCATGAGCAGTCCAGAAAAAGCTGTACCACTGGTAACTTATGAGTAAGTATTACTCAATAGTCTTCTCCGAAGCCTGTGTTACTTATTATTAGGTCTACAAACAGTTTCTTCAAGGCCCATGAATTCTGAGTGTTCTTGAGCCTCTCTACTCTCCTTCTACAAGGAAAGCTACTGTGAAAGATCTCATGAGAGTCTTCTGTGGGTGACTACACCTTCTCCAGTTCAAGTGATGACAGTGCTCAGGTCCAAACCAGAGCTAATGGTTACACATTTGTCTTCCAGGCTAGAGCTTTGATGCACACATGTAATCTTAGCACTCATAATGTCATTATAGGAGAATCAGCAAGTCAAAGCCATTCTCTTTTGTAGAGAAAGTTTGAAACTAGGTTTGTCTATGGAGTCCTGCCCCACAAAAGCAATCAATCAATCAATCAATCAATCAATCAATCAATTAGTCATATATGAGCTCCACACAGAAAGAGAATAAACTCTGATTTTCTTTAATCCATGAAGAGTATGCTTTTCATTAGAACACCCCTAAGAAACTAGCATACAGTCAGAAAAATAGCAGAAATTTAACAAATTAACAAAAGTCACAAATATATCAAAGGATAAATTTACCCAATTTAATAGATAGAAATGTCTAAATTGCATTAAGTCTTTTAAATAAAATCCTAATCAATAAATACATTTTCCTAAGCCTTCTTTATGCCACATCATTTCTTGAGAACTCAAATTTAATAAAATAAAATAGAAGTTCTTCTTTCAAAATCTAAACTTTCAAAATTATAAGAATTACTCCCGAAACTTTCAAACAAGCAATAAGCACCAGTGTTTACTCCATGTTATAAACACAAAATGGTTGGAAATGACAGCATATAGTGTTAATCAAAGCAGTTGGGTGGGAGAGACATGCAGACTTCTGTGAGTTTGATATAAATCTGGTTAACACAGTGAATTCCAGGCCAGCCAACACTATAGAGGAAGGCCTTGCCTCAAACAAACAAACAAACAAAAAGCAAATAAATAAATAAATAAATAAATAAATAAACACAAATTTTAAAGGAAAGTCTGACAAGAGTTCCTGTCTAGGCTGGGCTACATAGTGAGTTCCAGGACAGTTAAAAGAACAGTATAAGACTATATCCTCACAAAAAAATTTAAAATGAGTTAAATGGCAATAGGAGAAGGAGAAGGAGAGAAAAATACAGAACAACATGTTCACATATAACTACAAACATCTTTTCAATATATTGTCCAAAGGCTTAGAAATAGGGAAGGAATGTCAGAACACACTTGTAGGGATAGGATGTAGATGTGATGGAGATGCCACTCATGAAGTTATAACATCTTTTTTTGTTTACTTAGAGTGTGCCCAATACTGACCTTTAGACTCTCATTCATAGATGGGAACAGCTAATGAGGCTACAAAGGAAGTCATGCAAAGGAAGCTACTGTCTCCGTAGCTTTTGGAGGAGAGGAGATCAGTGTCTTCAGTGAGGTAACCTCTCTTGAGCTACTCTGACTCCAGGGAATACTCTATACACCATGTACCTTTGAGTGCCCAAGGTTAAGTCCAGTGGGTCACGAAACAAAAACAAACCACAAAAAAAGTCATGATAGAGGGCCAAGGATTTCACAGGCATAGGGTTAATGGTGAAGGCAGGGATCAGATTCAGGGGAATAAGTGTGACCCTAATGTATTAAATGCATACGGGAAACTGTCAAATACTAAGTATTTTTTGTATAAACACATCTTCCCAGCAGAGAAAGGTGTATAAATTGGATAAAAAATATAGCAAGAATAAATGTGATATCTCCACATGTACAGGTACATTTAACAGTCAATCAACAGTGAATGCATTTGCCTATGGGTAGAGACACAATATTGAAAATGTAGGTTGATGCAATTTCAATTTTTCTAAACAATCATATCAAGTTTTCTGGTATTGTAATAAAATACCTACTTTTGGGTAATTTGTGAAGAAATGACTTCTATAAGCTCACAGTCTCAAAGGATGGAGGTACAAGACTGAAAAACAAATATTATAGCTATGATGTTTACCAAGATAGATAGCTAGATAGATAGATAAAGATAGATAGATAAAGCATAAATGTATAAAATGTATTTCACAGTGACAAATGAAATTGGCATGACAATTTCATTCAAAATTGTTAAAACTTAGAAACATGATATGCTCACATGTGAATGGAGAAATATCATGCTTACTGGTATAATAGGAAAGTGCTGATTAACAAAAATATTGAATCACTGATTTGTGAAAAAAGTATGAGCTAGCTAAAAATCATCAACAATAATAAAAACTATTCAAAGAAAATAGAGTCAAATACTAATCTGTGCAGAGTATATTGCACTCTGAACTAGGCTATACTAATTTACACTACAAGACAGCATATGTCTACCTGCCTGGGCCATGTAGGAAGTGCATGGTATAGAAAAGAACTTTGGGAAGTAAAGCATTTCTATGTTAGGGCTTGATAGATCTCTTAGTCTGGCTTTCTATTGTTATGTAACACCATGATGAAAGTAAATTGGAGAGGAGAGGGAATGTTTTGTTTACATTTACACATCTCAATCTATTATTGAAGAAAATCAGGAAAGAAACTCTAACCTGACAGGGACCAGGAGGAAGAAGCTGATGCACAGGTCAAGGAAGGATACTGATCATTGGTTTAGACCCCATGGCTTGCTCAGCCTTCTTTATTAGAGTAACCAAGACCACTAGCCCAAAGGTGCCATCCACAATCAGACTGGCCCTCACATTAGTTCAGAAAATGTCTACATGCTTACCTACAGCCAGATCTTATTAAGGCACTTTCAGAACTGAGGTTCTTTCCTCTGATATGACTCTATCTTGTGTCAAATCATCATAAAAACACTGAGCACAATGGTGGTTGAAAAGGTGTGCATATTTGACACAATTCTTATTTCTTACTGTAGTGTAGATACATGTCATTACATATACACTCCAACTTTAAGATTTGATTTTTTCCATGTCAAGATCAAAATCACAAAGAAATCCCAAGTCAATAACCATTTCAAAACTGAAGGTCACAGGACATTCATTACAAGTGACTATACAGCATGATATTGACCATGAGGATGTACTGAAATCATCCAGAAAACTAACAAATATGAATGTGGATCATAGAAATGAACATATCACTAAATCAATAATAAAATTATTGAGTTTAATTATTTTAATATTATTCTGTGAAAGAAATTGCTTCTCCCTACAAAAATGTCTAAACTATATTATTATTATTACTACCATCATCATCAGGCTTCATGAGACAAAGTCTCACTCTATAGTCAATGATGTTCAAATGTACTATGTAGCTCAGGCTGCCCTCAAATTTATGTATGTAGAAGTTTTATAAGTCTGATCCACCATATTCAGCTGCCCTCTACACATTTTACTGTATCTATGTGTTTTCAACTTACCATCAAATGTATGGGAGAGAGAGAGAGAGAGAGAGAGAGAGAGAGAGAGAGAGAGAGA
>JADRCD010205818.1:0-11803 GCA_019843815.1 Montemys delectorum | reverse complement strand
GAGAGAGAGAGAGAGAGAGAGAGAGAGAGAGAGAGAGAGAGAGAACATTTATGGACTATGGAAGATTCTATTAATTTTTTGAACTAGCCTAGCAACTAAGCATGAAGTGTGAAATTATATTTGACAGCAAACAAAAGCCTTTTTTAAAGGATGAATTCATCTATAAGCAAACAACAACAAATAATAACTAACCAACAGATACTCACAACTACAAACTAGTTATTAATTGTGCAGTCAAAGATCTGGGAGATAGAAATATTCTATTGACAATATGGGATGTTCCCTATTTATGGGGTTCCCTATATGGCTCTGTGTGTCCTTCAGGAAAAAAGAGAATCCTCAGGGTGTTGGAGCAAAGAGTTACCATTCTCCAGACAGAAGCTGCTCTGTGTGCCAGGAAGGAAGATGGCTTCTGCTGTGTTAAGCAGATTTCCGAAGAACATTTCTTCCCTTAATAGCTCATCTCTCTGTTCACACAGCAGACTGAGACCTGTGATTAAAACTTAGTTAGTAACTACTCACAAAGCATCACATGAAAAGAATAAAAAGAAACTAACATTCCATTTTTACCCTTTCTTCACACTGCACACTGATGCAGGGACTTAGTCCACTCTCTTCTCATGATACAGGGATGTCTTTATCATCAGGAAGATCTGTCACAATGAAATGTGTAGTCTCCCCTTTTCTGTAGTGATTTCATTACCACCAAATCACTATAAAACAAACAATAAAATAGGCAGTTATTAAGTCTTAAAGCTTAAATTGTTGAAGATCATGCATTATGAAACATTGTATTGACAAAAATGTACAGAATATAGAATTAATTATATGTATATGTGTGTACACACATACATATACATCCACACATAATAAAAACAAAAAATAGAAATTCTTTTTGATAATACTAATTTTGTCCAGCAAGCAAAATTATTTTTCAACAATACTGAAATAATTACTGATAATTTTATACTGGTTATTTTTCTGAGATATTTTGTGCAATAACGACAGATTTAAAAAGAAATAAATGTATGTGGCACCCCAGTAGAAGGTCTTAGATGCCTGATTTTTAAAGGGAAAAATGAAGTGTGTAAGATAATTACAAAAGACAGTTTGTGAGTACTATTTTTGCTGTTTTCATTTTGAATTCTGCACATTAGAGCTATCATCTCTTCATTGAAACATGGTGATTGACTGACTTCCCCGCATTCAATACAACTGCCATCTCTGCTGTTTAGTGTATTAGGTGCCACAACTACCTTCGGGTAAAAATTAATTTTAAATGTTCAAAAGAAAATAAAACAAAGAAAAGTGACACATACCTACGAACTTAATATTTGGGGGTAAACACAAGTGATAAGGTTTTGAGAGTCTGAATTACTAAGATTATAAACCATGTCAGATTGGGATTTGGAACATGAACCTGATCAAATATTAACTAATAATTAAAATTCCATTCAATAATTTGTGTAAGGAAATGATGTTGATTTCTATATAGACTAGGGTTCAGTAGAGTTGAGACTCCCAAAGGATTAACACAGTGTTGTAATCAGTCTTTCTCCTAATAGGCAGGGCAAGATGAATAATGAATCTATGGAAAATGATCATTCAAATCCTAAATAACTAATGTGGGCAGATGCAGTGGAGGACAAGTGTAGCCCCAGCATTTGAGAAGCAGTGGCAAGAGGATCTGGAGTTTAAGGCTGGCTTGGGCAAGTGAGTTTGAACCTAGCTAGTGTAGTAAGAAGATGTATCAAAGAAGTTAAAGCAGAGGTGAAACCTACAGAACTCAGATGGTGAAGGGAAAATCTTCAACAGAAGACAATGTTATTGAGCCCTAGATATAAGTTTGAGGAAACAGACTATTTGTATTTACCAAAGAACAGAAGAGGAAGATAAATAGCCACATGGCCCATGAATAGAGAGAACATGTAAAATGAAGTAGGAATGAGTGTGGACATTAGCCAGCCATGAGATATGATGAGTGCAGTCAATAAAGCATTGTGATGAACATGGGCAAAGAGGAAAAGGATCTATCAGACAATAACTATTCACAGATAACACAGGAAGCACATAATCTGAATCATGACTTCTTGACTTTACCTTACATAGTGATGCCCACCTACACCTCTACCCAAGAAACATAAGTTAGTCTCACAACTGCTCAATGGGTTCTTTAGCAGCTCACATTGTAACAAGTGTAGAAGTTATTGCATCTTACCATTGGAGGAAAATCATGTGGAAGTCACAAGAACCTTCAGACCACCAGGCTTCCAGCCAGGTCTAGCCCTAGTAACAATACCACCACCAGGGAACAGTTCTGTAGCATAGTCAAGGTCTATGAAGATCTCAACCTGGGTGAAGGTATGCTTTCAGATTCTGGTACCTTTCTCCAAATGTTATCTGCTGCCCATATCTGACTCTGTATGGTGATGTAGACCATAAACAATTTTGTTAACTTTGTGTCCAGTCATTCTGGCAAGCACTGGCAATTGTAGCCATTGTAAGCTACAGGCTAGAGGAACAGGTGTGATCTTTTTGAAATGATGCATTATACCGAAACTTTAAATGCTTTTCTACTGTTACATAGAAAAACCAAAGTTAATAAAAATGTATATGATATGAAAATATTAACACATCAGATAAAGTCTAATCTATTCCCTAACAACCCCTGTGACAGCTTTATTGGACAGTAATAGTATTCTTAGAGGAGAGAGGAACTTATTTTCCTTCTGATTTGGAACCTAGCTGTCCACTCTGTCAGGGCTACATTTATAATAGAAATGAGACAGACCTGACAACTTCAAAGGCACTGAATGGAAGAAAGATTCCTGAGAAAGTTATCATTGTGTATGACATGCCTCAGATAGGTTCTGTACCAGTGAGAAGAAACTCAGGGAATGCCACAAAGAAAATGTTACCATGAGCAAAACCCAGCAGATACAGGAGAGTCAACCCATAAGGTTTCAGATACTGGGATTATCAAATAAGACATTTAAAATAAATGCGTATGACACCTTTCAAGAAAAAAGTTAAAGACAGGCACACATGCCTGCTCTACCAGTAGTTGAGAGATGGAGACATGAGAATCAGGAGTTCCAGGGTAACCTGGCTGAAATGTATCCCTATCTCAAGACAACAAAAAACAATAAAAATTTAAAGCATTTTTAAAGATATAAAGAACTTATTTGTCAAAGATCAAGTGTCCAGAAGTGTGTGATTTTATTTCTGGGTGTTTAATTCTATTGCATTGATCAATGCATCTGTCTCTGTAATAATACCATGCCATTTTTATCTCTATTGCTCTGTAGTATAGCTTGAGGTCAGGAATGGTGATTCCTCCAGAAGTTCTTTTATTGTTAAGAATTGTTTTTGCTATACTGGATTTTTTGTTTTCCCATAGGAAATTGGAAATTGTTCTTTCCATGTCTTTGAAGAATTGTCTTGGAGTTTTGATGGAATTGCAGTGAATCTATAGATTGCTTTTGATATGATGGTCATTTTTACTATGTTAATCCTACCAATCCATGAGCATAGGCGATCTCTCCATTTTCTGGGGTCTTCTTGAATTCTTTCTTGAGAGACTTGAAGTTCTTGTCATACAGATCTTTCACTTGTTTGGTTAGAGTTACCCCAAGATATTTTTTTGTGACTATTGTGAAGGATGTTGTTTCCCTGTTTTCTTTCTCAGCCAGTTTATTATGTCTGCAAAGAAAGGCTACTAATTTGTTTGAATTAGTTTATCCAGCCTCTTTGCTGATGTTCTTTATCAGCTCTAGAAGTTCTCTGATAGAATTTTGGGGGTCGTTTATGTATATTATCATATCATCTGCAACTAATGATGCATTGATTTATCCTTTACCAGTTTGTATCCCGTTAATCTCCTTTTGTTGTCTTATTGCTCTGGCTAGAACTTCAAGTAATATATTGAACAGATAGAGTGGGAATCCTTATCTTGTCCCTTATTTTAGTGGGATTGCTTCCAGTGTCTCTCCATTTAATTTTATATTGGTTGTTGGTTTCCTGTATATTGCCTTTATTATGATTAGGTGTGAGGCTTATATTCTTGATCTCTCCAATAGTTTTAACATAAGGGAATATTGTATTTTGTCAAATGCTTTTTCAGCATGCAATGAGATGATCATGTGATGTTTTTCTTTGAGTTTGTTTATATAGAGGATTACATTAATGAATTTTCTTTTTTTCTTTTTTTATTAGATATTTTCTTTATTTACATGTAAATTTCTCCTTTCCCAGTTTCCCCTCCAAAAAACAAACAAACAAACAAACAATCAAAAGCAACAAGAGCAAACCCCTGTTGCCTCCTCCCTCCCCATGCCTGCCACCCCACCCTCTCCCACTTATTGGCCCTGGCATTCCCCTACACTGGGGCACAGAACCTTTACAGGGCTGAGGTATACTGATTCACCCTTGCATCCTTTGAATGGAGCCTACTTAATCATGGTGAATGATTGTTTTGATGTGTTTTTTAATTCAATTTGTGAGAATTTTATTGAGTATTTTTGCATTGGTCTTCATAAGTAAAGTGGGTCTGAAGTTGTCTTTATTTGTTCAGTCTTTGTGTGGTTTAGGTATCAGAGTAATTATGGCATTATAGAATGAATTAGGTAGTATTCTTTATGTTTCTATATTATGGAATAGTTTGAGGAGTGTTAGAATTACCATGTCTTTGAAGGTCTGGTAGAATATTCCACTAAAGTCATCTGGCCCTGGGCTTTTCTTTTCTTTTCTTTTCTTTTCTTTTCTTTTCTTTTCTTTTCTTTTCTTTTCTTTTCTTTTTTTTTTCTTTCTTTCTTTCTTTCTTTCTTTCTTTCTTTCTTTCTTTCTTTCTTTTTTTTTGGTTTGGAAATTTTTTAATGACTTCCTCTATTTTCTTAGGGTATATGGGCCTGTTTAGACAGTTTACTTGCTTTTAATTCAACTTTGATAGGTTATATCTATCCAGAAAATCATTCATTTCATCTAGATTTTTAAGTTTGGTTGAGTATAGGTTTTTGTAGTAGAATCTGATGATTTTTTTTTAATTTCCTTAGTTTCTGTTGTTATTCCACACTTTTCATTTCTGATTTTGTTAATTTGGATACAGTCTCTGTGCCTTTTAGTTAGTTTGGCTAGGGGCTTATCTATCTTGTTGATCTTTGACAAAGAAGCCAAAAATATATACAATTGAGAAACGAAACATCTTCAATAAGTGGTACTGGTCTAAGGCTCTAAGGGTCTAAGATCAAGAATTGATAAATGGTACCTCATAAAACTGAAAAGCTTCTGTAAAGCAAAGGACATGGTCAATAGGACAAATTGGCAACTTAAAGATTGGGGAAAAATCTTCACTATCCTTACATTTGATAAAGGGCTAATATCCAAAATATAAAAAGAACTCAAGAAGCTAACCTCCAAAACACCAAACAAACCAATCAAAAAGTAGGGTATATAACTAAACAGGATTCACAGGAGAGGAATCTCAACTGGACAAGAAGCACTTTAAGGAATGTTCAAAGTATTTAATGATCAGGGAATCCAAATCAAAATGACCCTGAGATACCATCTTACACTCATTAGAATAGTTAAGATTAAAAACTCAGTTGACAGCATACTTTGGAGAGAATACAGAGAAAGAGGAACACTCCTTCATTGCTTGTGGAATTCCCAAAGGTATAACCACTCTGGAAATCAATCAGGAGATTCCTCTAAATATTGGAAATAGATTTACCTGAAAATCCAGCCATACCACTGCTGTGCATAAACCCAAAAGATGACCCACCTTGCTTCAAGGACACATGTTCCACTATGTTCATAGTGGCCTTACTTGTGATAGCCAGAAGCTGGAAACAACTGGGATGTCCCACAGCTGAAGAATGGATACAGAAAATGTGGTTCATTTACACAGTAGAATATTATTTACCTATTAAGAACAAAAACTTCATGAGTTTTGCAGGCAAGTGGATAGAACTAAATATATCATCCTTAGTGAAGTATCTGAGACTAAAAAAGACATGCATGGTATCTACATACTAATAAGTGTAAATTAGACAAAATAGCACAGGATACAATCCACAGAACTCAAAAAGAGTAACAAAGCATCAGGCTCAAGTAAGGATGCTTCAATCCCAGTATAGAGGGAAAAATAACCAGAGGCCAGAGAGAGGAGGTCAACTGGGTGGAAGAGGTGATGGGAAAGGGCAGGAGAAAGGGGGAAAATGATCAAGCATTAGGGACGAGGTCCAGGTGTGAAGCCTAAGTACCAGCAGAATGAATGGAAATATACACCTCGAGATGTAGGAGGTGGCCAGGCCCTTTAGAATGTACCAGAGACCTCAGAGATGAGAGAATCTCAAGACTCAATGGGAGGGACCTTAGATGAAATAACCAACAGAGGGGAGAGGGAACTTGTAGACTCTACCTCCAGTAGAATGTGGAGGGACGGTGCTGTCATCACATAGTCAAAAACTCTGACTCAGAATTGTCCCTGTCTAAAAGACCTGCAGGGACAAAAATGAAGACATGAAGCAAAGGAGGTCCAGTGACTGGCTCCAATTGGGACCCATCTCAAGAGGAGGCTATAAGGTCTGATACTATTACTGATGCTGTGATACACTTACAGATAGGAGCCTAGCATGGCTGTTCTCTGAGATGCCCATAAGCAGCTGACTGAGACAAAAGCAGATCCTTTCACCCAACTAGTGCTCTGAAGTCATGGGACCCCTGTAGTTGCATTATGGAAAGGCTAGAAGAAATTGAGGAGGAGGATGACACCATAGGAAAATCAACTGTCTCAACAAACCTAGACCCCTTGATATCTATCAGAAATTGAACTAGAAACCAGGGAGCATACAGTAGCTAATATGAGGCCCCCAACTCATATAGAAGAGAGGACTGCTTGGTCTGGCCTCAATGAGAGAAGAGGCACCTCGCCCTTGAGGGACTTGAGGCCCCAGCAAATCAGGAAGCCTTGTGAGGTGTGGGGGCTTGGGGCTGGGAACATCCTCTTGGAAACAGGAAAGGAAGAATGGGATGAGGAACTGTCAGAAGGTGGACCTCTAGGTGTATAAAAACTTGATTGTAATAAAAGACTAAATATAATAAAATAAATAAATAAAAATTTAAAAAGATAAAAAAGACAACTCAGAATATAACTAACTATGAATACTATTTTCCAACAAGCACAGAATTATTTGGGGGAAAATCAGTATTTAGTGATTCTAAAACAATCAATAAGCCAGAGGAATGATAAGTGTGAGATATAAAAGCAGGGGGGTTGATTCTGAGCATTAAAGGATCAAATGGAGATGGAAAATGAAAGATAAGGGACAGGACAGAATAAAAGACATGTTAACAAAAACAAAAGGTCTCGAAAATGCCTTATGTACACTCACTAATAAGTAAGGTCATAGTTGACAACACAAAACAGATTCGTTGTGTCTTTGTTTTTTTTTTTTGTTTTGTTTTTGTTTTTTTTTTCTTGATTGATGTTTTTATTTTTTTTTAGATAATTTCTTTATTTACATGTAAATTTTCCCTTTCCCAGGTTCCCCTCCAAAAAACAAACAAACAAACAAACAAACAAAAACAACAAGAAAAAACTTCTTTTGCCTCCCCCCTCCCCATGCCTGCCACCCCACCCTCTCCCACTTATTGGCCCTGGCATTCCCCTACACTGGGGCACAGAACCTTCACAAGGCCGAGGTCCTTTCCTCCTACTGATGATCAAATTTGCAGTCCTCTACTATACACATGCTGCCAGAACATTCAGTCCCACCCTGTATAGTCCTTGATTGGTGGTTGGGTCCCTGGGAGCTCTGAGGGTACTAGTTAGTAATTGTTGTTCATCCTAAGGGGCTGCAAACCCTTCAGCTTCATAGAACCTTTCTCTAACTCCTTCATTGGGGACAGTGTACTCAGTTCAATGAATGGCTGTGAGCCTCTACATCTGTATTAGTCAGGTATTGTAAGAGTCTCTCAGGAGATAGCTATATGCTTGTCCTTCCTTCAGTCTCTGCTCCATAGTTAATCTCTGCCACTCTTTCTGTGTGTGTTTGGTTCCCCTTTTTAAGAAGGAATGAAATGTCTACATTTTGGTCTTCCTTCTTCTTAAGTTTCTTGTGGTTTGTGGGTCATTCTTCCTATATTCCAAACTTCTGGGCTAATAACCACTTATCAGAGAATGCATACCATGTGTGATCTTTTGTGATTGGGTTACCTCACTCAGGATGATACTCTCCAGATCCATCCATTTCCCTAAGAATTTCATAAATTCATTGTTTTTAATAGCTGAGTAGTACTCCATTGTGTAGATGTACCACACTTTCTGTATCCATTCCTCTGTTGAGGGACATCTGGGTTGTTTCCAGTTTCTGGCTATTATAAATACGGCTGCTATGAACATGGTGGAGCATGAGTCCTTATTACATGATGGAGCGTCTTGTGGGTATATGTCCAGGAGTGGTATGGCTGGGTCCTCTGGTAAAACTATGTCCAATTTCCGGAGGAACCGCCACACTGATTTCCAGAGTGGTTGTACCAGTTTGCAATCCCACCAGCAATGAAGGAGTGTTCCTATTTCTCCGCAGCCTCTCCAGCATCTGCTGTCACCTGAGTCTTTTATCCTAGCCAATCTGACTGGTGTGAGGTGGAATCTCAGAGTTGTTTTGATTTGCATTTCCCTGATGACTAAGGATGTTGAACATTTCTTTAGGTGTTTCTCAGCCATTTGGTGTTCATCAGTAGAGAATTCTTTGTTTAGCTCTATGCCCCATTTTTTAATAGGGTTATTTGGTTCTCTGGAGTCTAACTTCTTGAGTTCTTTGTATACATTGGATATTAGCCCTCTATCAGATATAGGGTTGGTAAAGATCTTTTCCCAATTTGTTGGTTGCCGTTTTGTCCTATTGACAGTGTCTTTTGCCTTACAGAAGCTTTGCAACTTTATGAGGTCCCATTTGTCAATTCTTCATCTTAGAGCAGAAGCTATTGGGGTTCTCTTCAGGAAATTTTCCCCTGTGCCTATTTGTGTCTTTGGAAGATTGTGTTCTCTGTTTCTTTGCTGTGTTCGCCCTATTTTTGCTTTGTTTTGCTTGTTTGTTTGTTTGCTTGTTTACTTGTTTGATTTTTACATTTTGTGTTGTTTTAGTACTCACTGATAAGGCAAAGGAGGTGTAAAGCAGTGAGGGGTGGGGAACTAGGGGTAGCCATCATTCTGATGCCAGTCATCCAAGCACTTCCCAGGACCCAACAGAAAGGACATTAGCCAAAATACCGAACAAAAGGGAGATAGAACCTCTAGAGGCCATGTCCAGTGTATAGGCACTGTCCAAAGTTAAAGGTCTTTTCTGAGATTCAATCACTTAAATGTAATTCCTTATGAATCCAAAATCAAACGTTCTAGATTGTGGTTGACTCCATTCCATTGATGATCCAGCTCTGATGATATTCTTGGGGCCATGCCATGATTTTGCATTTTCTATATGCTGGGTTCTTCTTAGGCAACTAGGTTTCATCAATAGCCTCGCAGAGGTTCTCTTCATGGTGCCAAACCTCAATTTCTTTCTGTGAGACCTTCAGTTCTGGGCCATCAACTGGAACTAAGGCCGTATCTTTACCAATGGCCTTTCCTGGCCTCTCACTGTGCCAAGCCTCAGCTGCCCTCTATGACCCCTTATCTCTTCAAAGCCTGTACTACCAGGATGATTCTTACACATTACCAAGTCCAGCTGCATCAAGAAGCACAACCCTGGCTCTCTCAAACACAGTTTATCTGTGCCCTCAGAAAATACTTGCCAGAAGATCTCACCTCAGTGATGCTGGTCTCGTCTTAATCAATTCTAATTTCTTAGGTCCAGCTAACAAGCACCAATTATCCCAGTAGTTTCTTTTATTTTTTACTTTAAAGCCAGATACTATGGCTGAAACTACTCAGTTCTACTACTTGCTAGGGCTGAACATGCCCTACCTCCTTATTATATTACTAGATCTCTGTTTTCAAACTTCCTTACTGCCTAAGCTTGGCTGTCCTAAAACCTCTTCTGTAGATTAACCTTGAACCCAGAGATCAGCATGCTCTACGTCCTGAATGTTGAGATTTAAGGGATGTACCACACCATTCCTGGACTTCAGCTTTTCTACACCTAGATCTTGCTCTGTCCCTGACTGGTCTTGAACACCTAGATCTGCTTGCCTTTGTTTCCTGGGATTAAAGGTATTTCGTACTACCATTCGTGGTCCTAAACTTTTCATAGCCACTGTTCCTCAAGATCTGGATCAAAAGTATGTATCTTCCAACATCAAGATCTAGATCACAAGATTGCCCTCCATTTCTGGATTGGAGTTCATTCCAGATTAAAAAGAAAACTATTCCTTGTTCAATGGCAAACACAATAACAAACTTAGCTGAGTGCAATCTGTCTCTGACATCACTAACCCCTTAATCTCTTTATCTCCTTCAACATGGGATTCAGCTCCAATTCACTTCCTGGTGCCCCTTTATTATTATCATTTATTTTGTTTTGTTTTTCTTTTTTTCTTTTAAAACTTGCTTTGCTTGATTAGAATGTTCTTCATGAGACTAAACCGGAGAACAAAGTCTCTGCTGGGCTTCTTTTTTTTTTTTGACTTCC
This sequence comes from Montemys delectorum, assembly GCA_019843815.1. NCBI lineage: Eukaryota > Metazoa > Chordata > Mammalia > Rodentia > Muridae > Montemys > Montemys delectorum. Next base: position 1,175 of record JADRCD010205818.1, on the reverse strand, counting down.
TTCATCAGAGCAATTAATATAAATTGCTTTAGCTTAGCCTCAGGTAGATTCCATGAACAAATTAAAAAAGCATCATATATTTTCACCACCACTACATCACAAAACAGTCTCCAGGACACATGCTGAAATTCTTCTCCACTGAAATCTCTTGGGGCAAGTCTGCACATATCAAATCACACTGAGCAATAAAGTTGCCCATATTACTACTATGATACCCAATTAAGTCCCACTTAGAGCATTTCACTGCTTTCCAAATCTACAGTCCCCAAATCCACACTCTTCCAAACAAAAGGCATGTTCAAGCCTTTTACAAGAATACCCTACTCCTGATACTAACTTCTGTCTTAGTGTTTTATTGCTGAGAAGAAACACCAAGACCAATGAAACACATATAAGGGACAACATTTAATTGGGACTGGCTCATAGGTATGGAGGTTCATTCTATTACTAACACAGGAACATGGCAACATCCAGGTAGATGTGGGCTGGAGGAGGAGCTGATGGTTCTCATATTATCTCAACTTTCCAGACAAGTACAAATATCAACTAATTTCCCATTGTCATCAGATTACTCATCTCAGGCAGCCTCACTTCTGGATATCAAATAGCAAACTCTAGACAATGGAGTTTGTTTAGTACTCTGTGGAGATAAATAACTGTCAGCCACAGGATGTCTTGTACCAAATAGTTAAACTTCATCATGGAAAGACATGCTTTCTGAGAGACTCTCTTGTAAGCTCTGACAAATGGAGGAGCCTGAAAGACACACAAGTGTCTCTGTAGTAATGAGTCTCCTCTTAACAGACCTGTGTCCCACAGTTTTGTTCACATTATAGGAAAACTATATACAAATGAAAAAAAAAAACTGGATTCAGGATCTTATTATTCAGGGTTAGAGACAGAGTCTAAGAGTCTAAGGGGTAAGTATGTGTCTACAGTACCAGTTCGTCCTCATCGTCTATCTTCAGAAGGAATAAGCTGTAATTCTGGCAGGTCTATTTACATCCACTCCATGGTTTTATGTCCATGATGAAATAATAACATTTTATACCATAGTAGAACCAGTATATTTCAACTCTGCTGCCTACAACAGAGAAGACAAATGGTTAAACTTATTTTCTGGTATTCTGTTACCATAACAATGCATTTATTAAGACTGTATAAAAGAAAAAAAA
>JADRCD010205817.1:0-12114 GCA_019843815.1 Montemys delectorum | reverse complement strand
GATCCACTTGCGTCGAATTTATGGCCACCACTGCAGCTCTCAATCTTTCTAATATTCTGAAGAGCCAAGATGAGGACAGGAATTATCTGCCGGGATATCCTCTGGGGAGCCATCTTCTGTGATGAGGATTTTTCGTGTCAATCGCTCAGGCAGCCAGAATGGGTTGTTTTCTTCCTGTGGGAAAACACAAACAGCTCCCCTGGATCTTATCAAGATAGGATCCAGGCCCTTCCATTGGCCAGTCAAGACATCCTTCCACTTGACCATTTCTTTTGGCCTATCAGGCTCTAAGCAATGGCGGTGAGCAGCCGAATGGCCCTGACTATCCAGATTTAAAAAATTAAGAGTAAAGAGTGCTATAGAAATGGTTACTTGTGGCACTAAGTTGTAGAGCCTCCTCGACTCCCCCTTTTTGTTTTATTAAATAAGATTTTAGTGTGCGATGAGCCCTTTCTATGATGCCTTGTCCTTGAGGATTGTATGGAAGGCCCGTCAGGTGGGTCACCTCCATTTGGCAACAAAACTGTTCATACACCAGTTGTTCTATCAGTGATTTAACTCGCTCTGGGTCTCCAAAAATTCTGCCTGCTGCTTCTGTCATTCTAGCCACAAAGTCTGAGAATGGCTCTTGGGGGCCTTGTAATATTTTCGTTAAATTTCCCCCAGCCTCCCTCTTCTTTGAGAGGGCTTTCCATGCTTTAATAGCAGCAGCAGAGATCTGGCTGTATGCTCCCCAATCATAGTTTGTCTGATCGTTAACAAACTGTCCTTGCCCTGTTAACAATTCAAATGTCCACTGTCTTTGATTGCCTTCCGCATGCATTGGCGTTGGCTTTTGCCTGTGTCTGAGAAGCATCATGCCACAAGGCTTTCCACTCCATATATTGTCCCATGTTAGGGAGGGCAGCTTTTACTGTATTTTGCCAATCATTCAGAGTCATTGCCATAGCGGCAAGTCTCTCGAGCTGCATGACTGTGAAATTGGCATCAAACCCATACATCTGAACAGATTCAGCAAGTTCCTTAATAGGGGTATATTCTACCGGTGCGTGGATGCGACCTCCCTCTGCAGCCTCAAACACCAGAAAGGCTTGTAACATCTTTCTTTTATCTTCCTTTGAAAGGAAGGAGTCCGAACAGCACCCGTCTGCATAGGGCGGAGGAGCACTGGGGACCACTGCCAGAACTGCTGCCTGGGAGTTCGCTGCGGGCCGGGGAGCCGCACGGTTTCTATTCCCCGTCTTCTTTTGCTTTCGATTTTGCCGCCCATCTGGATGGTACCTTTCCTCCTCATAGCGGGCTGCTTCTTCATCTAGGTCCTCTTCCTTGGAGGAACTTAGTTCCTCTAACTCAGAGCTATCAAGCCCCAAGACCTCCAGTTCCTTTACCAGATAAAGAGATCTCTTTTCTGAGGCCTTTCCCTTCGTATGCTTCTCTCCCAGGGCGTCCTTTCCCTTATCTTTCGCTTCCGTGGACTGTCTTTGGAAGGGTCTCTTTTCTTAGGCATGCCTTTCCTTTTTTGAGCTCCTAGTCTCCTATCCTGCTCTGTTTCTGACATGTTGTCTTGTAAGCAAAACGAAACAAAAAGAAAAAGAGAGAGCGCTAACAAAACAATAATGGAAGCTTCTAATGCACCTGCTAAACAAGGAGAAAGATGAAAGAGATCAAGACCAAACATACCTCTCAGAGCTTACCTTCGTCATGCAGTTCTGAATCCTCTCTGTGAACGGAGGGTCTCCTCAGCGCAGGCGATGGTGGGTTCCTGGGTTTCAGCACCAACTGTGATCCACACAATCGTCTCGCCAGCAAGAACACACGCGGACACCAGGATCCTTCTGCAACAAGTGTTTATTGCGATGTGAAGAGGAAGACCCCAAGCCCCGAAAAGGCACTGCTTATATACACCCTGGAGCAGCATGTTCATTTCTGATTGGCTGTTTGCTCATTACCTCATGTGACGCCCCAGGATGGGCTGTGACTTGGCGCACTCTGGCCCTTAGCACATGCGCAGACTACTTGTTTACTGGGAGAGGACACCGGATGCCGGCGCCATGTTGTAATGGCGATTGAGCCAGCTCGGGCGTGGCTCTCTACATTCATTAAAATTTTTTATGCTTTTCCTGTTTGTTTTCTTTCCTTTATTTATTTTTCTTTTTTATTCTTTTGCTTCTTTTTCATTTTTTTATTGAAATGACATTTAACTATGTAATACAGACTTATATCAAACTCATGGCAATCCACTTGTCTCAGTGTCCTGAGTGCTGAGATTGCAGGAATGAGCTATTTTGCTTGGGTGCCAGTTTAGTATATAATTATCAATCTTGGTACATAAAAAAGAAATATACTCATTATTTTTCTACATAAGGAACTTTTGATCAGTTGATAGAGGCATGCATATTCAGATAGAAAGCCTAAAGCAATTTTGTACCAACTCCACCCTTAATCGTTTTAGCTTATTATGTAAGATGCCTACCAGAAGTAAACATAAATTTTCCTTTAAGTTTTTACTTCCCATCCTTTAAATATGGTGAGTATAAGGTGTATTAGTCCAACTGACTACTCAATATTGTCTATAAACTGCTCATATACGTATGTTCTCTTCATATATCATGTTATATATTGTCATTTAGCATGGTTATTTATAAGGCAGGATAAGATAGATGAGTCTGTTTGTGGATAGTATTTCTAAAAGTTTGATTCTGTATAAAAATGTCATGATATGCATGTCTGAATGTTCACATGGATCCCATGTTTGAAATATATGTTAATCTCAGTATTAACACCCATATCTCTGATCTTTAATTAGATATGAACATCTCTCTTCATTATAAATTAGATTTTAGTTGTTTCTGCACAAGCCATATGGTAAACAGCATATGAATGATACCTTCTCTTTTGTTGTTCTCTTTTGTAAATACAATTAAAATATAATTCAAGCTCCAAATTTTCTGATGAATTGTTTACTGTCACCATATATATTTTATGTACCTTAATTATTTTGAAAAATTTAAAAGCATAAATGTTACCATGAAGTTGTTTTGTTTAAAGCTGAGCCTAGAGACAGTTAACAGCATCCTTTCTGGTGAATTTCGAGGACTGTCAGGTGATAGAATGATAACTAAAGTGCTGTAAAATGTAGATGAGACTTTATGAACAAATGTGGTGTCTGAAGTATTTACATTTCTTATAACATGTACTCTGATTTTGCTTTGAGCCATAGGAACTCTGTAAAGCAAATTACAAAGTAGAGTTTACTGTATTATTTGTAAACATTTGTATAAGTTTGATATAATTTTACTCTCAATTTTCATTTTGGAGTTTGCTAATGAAAGAATATGGATCTACAGAAGAGTTATAATTATATTCCATATCCTTAGTAGTTTTAGGAATATTCATAACCTCAGTTAATCCTACATTAGTTTTAATGTGTTTCAAGCAATTTTGTTTTTAAATTTACTGGATTGAAGACATTCATTCTAATCTGGTATCTATTTAACATTTGTTTCATTAGTGCTGACACAAATGTTGCTAGTATGCCCAAAGGTTTGCTCTATTTATGTGTCTTGATTCACCTATACATTCCTTTCATACTAAAATAGGACATAGCTAGAATATGTTTCAAATTTATCAATCAGAATTTTTCTTTTGTTTAGTGAGTTGTGAACATGGTTTTAGTTCTGCTATGCACACAGACACACCCATTATATATATGTATCTACAATAAAAATGTAAGTACATATCAGTAAGATCATTCACCATGATTCAGTTAGCTTTATTCTAGAAACATAAGTTTGATTCACCATAAGAAAGTCAATAAACATAATAAGTGATTAAAAATTGCCCAAATAATGTTCTTAAAATTTTTATTCATTAACTTTTCAATTACTTTATAGTTTAATCTCAATGCTTCATTTAGTTTGGGGATACTTTTATTCTTAAATGTATTGCTTTGGTTTTGGAGATTTAGTTTTTTTTTTCTAAACCAGTAAATGGAATATTGCACTGACCTTTCCATCCATCTCTTACCTACTTCTTTCCTTCTACTTGGTCTTCTCTGTGGATGATGCTTTCCAAGGTATCTTTTATCTAATGTATTGACTCTTTATTTTCAGATTTTTAAATTTGGTTCTTTTTCTGAATCTCTTACTTTTGCTGGTTTTGTTATTTTGTTTGCTTTTATATGTTTTCAAATTTTACTTAATTTTTATCTATTTGGTCTTCTTGTTAACTTTTTTGAACCAATTTCTTCATTTATCTTCTCGATGGTCATTAGTTCTTTTAAAAATTTGGGGTTTTCCTGTATTGTTATGACATTTCATCTATTTCATTACCTTTGCTTGAAAGCAAAGAGGTGAAGTTGTTGAGAGAGTGTGAGGCTCAGGTCTATTATCATGATATATTTGTCTCATATATTTTGTTATTTGTCTTCTATGCCTGTCAGAATAAGCCTGCTCTCTATTTTTTTTATCATGTTTTCAATATTTTTTCTTTTTGCAAGTCTCTTGGTGAATTTTCTTTTTGGCCTTATTTGTACCCTTACTATCACTTAAGGAGCAAACCAACAACAATAGCCGTAACAATGTTGTAAGGAGTTTATCATCAACATAAACATGAAATAAAGATATTACTTATTTTAATTAGATTTCAATAGTTTCAGATAAAATGTTATAATGTACTGTGGAAAAAAGTACCTTATTGATCACTAGAACAAAGGATTAAGAAGTATAAAGAGAAGGGGCAGAGAAGGCACAGTTTTTTAGAACACTTGTTCAAACATGAGGACTAGAAGTCAAGTTCTAGATTCCAGGTTTCCCAAACACACCCGTAACCTTAGTTCCAAGGAGAACAAGCAAAGGTGAATTGCTGGAGATGGTGATACCCAGCCTCCATGACAGATGTATGCTGTAGCTTCAGGGAGAGGCCCTGCCTAAAAAAAGGACAGGAAAAAGATAGTTGCTGTTCTCTTTTAGCCTCTGTAAGTCCACAGGCGTACGGCTTCATACATGTGTTCTACCCACACATTCACACATATATTCAGATACAGCCATGTATGAATGCTCACAAGTATAATGATAAGGGAATCAGAAAAGAGAAAAAATAGACTTTCTAAGGTGGGACCAGTCAGGAGGAACAGGCTTGACAAGTGGCAGGGCAGCCAGGACAGGATCTTATCTACCTCCATCTATACCTAGGAGTGACAGTGGCTGTAGATCCTCAGCCCTCTCTGCCCCTTCCCTGCAAGCAGAAAGCCTGCCTTCAGGGAGTGCTCTAGCCCAGGGACTCGGGTGAGATCCTCCATTTTCTCTCTGGTGACTTTCTAAGGAGGGACCAGCCAGGAGACACAGGCCTCACAAGTGGCAGGGCAGCCTGGTCAGGATCCTTTCTACCTCAGACCACACCTAGGAGGGACAACAGATCCACAGCCCTCTCTGTACCTTTCCTGCAAGTGGAGATCCTGTCTCAAGGGTGTGCTCTGACCACAGGACTCAGGATGGAAAACTGATCCACAGCCATTTGCTCCTGGGTTTTACCAGAGGAGAGCTGATCTCACAGAAGTGCTGACACATGCGCCGCACCAACCCTGACCAACAGGAATTAAGACACTACACAACTGGTTCTTTCTCTTAGCAGTTTACTCAGGATACTTTAGAGGCAGCATTGTGAAGAGGTGAGCCCTCGATCCCTACTCAGGCACAGCTTATATCCCCTAGTAGGAGCCCATGAACTCATGCCATGTGTCATCTCTCCATAGGCCAGGGAAAACACGTAAGATCAAGCCACTCAGAAGTACAACTTCAAGCCAAATCAGGTGTTGTTTATAGCTCTAGTGCTCCAGCACGGAGCGGAAGATGGTGACATCTTTAGGGCACGGTTCAGGCAGCTCTCTACAGACACAGGCTTAGAGACCCACAGGAGGAACAACCTCTAGCCATAGACAGCAAGAACATCTAATACCAGAGATCAACAGATGGTGAAAGGCAAATGCAAGAATCCTACCAACAGAAACCAAGACTACTTGGCTTCATCAGAACCTAGTACTCCCACCACAGCAAGTCCTGGATATCCCAAAACACTGGAAAAGCAAGATTTGGATCTAAAGTCATATCTCACAATGCTGATAGAGGAATTTAAGAAGGACATGAAAAACTCCCTTAAAGAAACACAAGAGAACACAGGTAAAGAGGTACAAGCCCTTAAAGAGGAAACAAAAAAAAATCCCTTAAAGAAGTACAGGAGATTATGAGTAAACAAGTAGAAGCCCTTAAAGAGGAAAAACAAAAATCCCTTAAAGAATTACAGGAAAGTACAAACAAACAGATGAACAAATCGAGCAAAACCATCCAGGACCTAAAAATGGAAGTAGAAACAGTTAAGAAATCACAAAGAGAAACAACTCTGGAGTTATAAATCTTAGGAAAGAGTCAGGAAACAGATGAAAGCATCACCAACAGAATACAAGATAAAGAACAGAGAATTTCAGGTGCAGAAGATACCATAGAAAACAATGACACAGGAGTCAAAGAAAATACACAATGCAAAAAGATCCTAACTCAAAACATCCAGGAAATCCAGGACACAATGAGAAGACCAAACCTAAGGATAATAGGTATAGAAGAGAGTGAAGATCTCCAACTTAAAGGGCCAGTAAATATTTTCAACAAAATTATAGAAGAAAACTTCCCTAACCTAAAGAAAGTGATGCCCATGAACATTCAAGAAGCCTATAGAACACCAAATAGACTGGACCAGAAAAGAAATTCCTCTCACCACATAATAATAAAAACACCAAATGCACAAAACAAAGAAAGAATAATAAAAGCAGTAAGGGGAAAAGATCAGGTAACATATAAAGGCAGGCCTATCAGAATTACTCCAGACTTCTCACTAGATACTATGAAAGGTAGAAGATCCCAGCCAGATACATATAGACCCTAAGAGAACACGAATGCCAGCCCAGACTTTTATACCCAGCAAAACTCTCAATCACCATAGATGGAGAAACCAAAGTCTTCCAAGACAAAACCAAATTCCCACAATATCTTTCCACAAATTCAGCCCTTCAAAGGGTAATAAATGGAAAACTCCAAGACAAGGAGCGGAACTACATCCCTGAAAAAGCAAAAATATAATCCTCCAACAAATCTAAAAGAAGATAGCCACATGAACAGAATTCCTCCTCTAACAACAAAAATAACAGGAAGCAACAATTACTTTTCCTTAATATCTATTAATATCAATGGGCTCAATTCCACAATAAAAAGACATAGACTGTCAGATTGGGTATGTAAACAGAACCTAATATTTTGTTGCATACAGGAAACCCACCTCAGTGACAAAGACAGACACTACCTCAGAATAAAAGGCTGGAAAACAAGTCTCCAAGCCAACGTTCCCAAGAAAAAAGCTGGAGTAGCAATTCTAATATTGAATAAAATAGGCTGTCACCCTAAAGTGATCAAAAAAGATAAGGAGGGACACTTCATATTCATCAAAGGTATGATCTACCAAGATGAACTCTCAATTCTGAACCTCTATGCTCCAAATGCAAGGGCATCTACATTCATAAAGAAACTTTACTAAAGCTCAAGGCACACATTCTATGACACACAATAATAGTGGGAGATTCCAACACCCCACTCTTTGCAATGGACAGATCATGGAAACAGAAACTAAACAAAGAAACAGTAAGAATAAGAGAAGTTTAAAACCGATGGATTTAACAGATAAACAGATATCTATAGAACTTTTTATCCCAGAACAAAAGGATATATTTTCTTCTCAGCACCTCATGGTACCTTTTCCAAAATTGACCATGTAATTGATCACAAATCGGGCCTCAACAGATACAAGAAGATTGAAATAATTCCTTGTATCCTATCAGATCACCATGGACTAAGGCTGCTCCTCAAAACCTATCTAAACAATAGAATGCCTACATACATGTGAAAGCTTAACAACACTCTACTCAATGATAACTTGGTCAAGGAAGAAATAAAGAAAGAAAAAGACTTTCTAGAGTTTAATGAAAATTAAGCCACAACATACATGAACTTATGTGACACAATGAAAGCAGTCCTAAAAGGAAAACAAATAGCTATAATTTCCTCCAAAGGAAACTACAGAGAGCATACACCAGCAATTTGACAGCACATCTGAAAGCTCTAGAACAAAAGGAAGCCAACTCACCTAAGAGGAGTCAAAGGCAGGAAATAATCAAGGTCAGGGCTGAAATCAACCAAAAGAACTAGACACAAAACTAGAAACAAAAAGAACTATACAAAGTATCAACCAAACCAGGAGCTAGTTCTTTGAGAAAATCAACAAAAGAGATAAACCCATAGCCAGACTAAGTAGAGGACAGAGAGACATTATCCTAATTAACATTTCTCAGAAATGAAAAGTGAGACATAACAACAGACACTGAGGAAGTCCAAAATATCATGAGAGCCTATTCAACAAAACTGGAAAACCTGGATGAAGTGGACAATTTTCTAGACAGATACCAGGCACCAAAGTTAAATCAAGATGAGATCAATGATCTAAACAGTCCCACATCTGCTAATGAAATAGAAACAGTCATTAATAGCCTCCCAAGCAAAAAAAAGACCAGGATCAGATGGGTTTAGTTCAGAGTTTTATCAAACCTTCAAAGAAGATCTAATACCAATACTCCTCAAACTATTCCACAAAATAGAAATGGAAGGTACTCTACCCAGTTCGTTCTATGAAGCCACAATTACTCTTATAGATAAACCACACAAAGCCCTAACAAAGAAAGAAAACTTTAGACCAATTTCCCTTATGAATATTGATGCAAAAATACTCAATAAAATTCTTGCAAACTGAGTCAAAGAACACATCAAAACAATCATCCACCATGGTCAAGTAGGCTTTATCCCAGGGATGCAAGGATGGTTCAATATTCAGAAATCCATCAACGTAATTCACTATATAAACAAACTCAAAGGAAAAAACCATATGATCATCCTCTTAGATGCTGAGAAAGAATTTGACAAAATCCACCATCCCTTCATGATAAAAGTCTTGGAAAGATCAGAAAGTCAAGGCCCATACTTGAACATAGTAAAAGCAATATACAGCGAACCAGTAGCCAACATCAAACTAAATGGAGAGAAACTTGAAGCAATCCCATTAAAATCAGGGACTAGACAAGGTTGCCCATTCTCTCCCTACCTATTCAGTATTGTACTTGAACTCCTATCCAGAGCAATTAGACCACAAAAGGAGATCATATGGATACGAATTAGAAAGGAAGAAGTCAAATTATCACTATATAATGATATGATAGTATACTTAAGTGACCCCAAAAATTCCACTAGAGAGCTCCTAAACCTGATAAACAACTTCAGCAAAGTAGCTGGATATAAAATTAACTCAAGCAAATCAGAGGACTTCCTCTACACAAAGGATAAACAGGCAGAGAAAGAAATTAGGGGAACAACACCCTTCACAATTGTTACAAATCATATAAAAAACCTTGGTGTAACTCTAACTAAGCAAGTAAAAGATCTGTTTGACAGGAACTTCAAGTCTTTGAAGAAGATCTCAGAAGAGGGAAAGATCTCTGATGCTCCTGGATTGGTAGGATTAATATAGTAAAAATGGTCATCTTGCTGAAGGCAATGTACAGATTCAATGCCATCTCCATCAAAATTCCAACTCAATTCTTCACAGACTTAGAAAGAGCCATTTGCAAATTCATCTGGAAAAACAAACAAACAAACAAACAAAAAAACCAGGATAGCCAAAACTATTCTCAACAATAAAGGAACCTCTGGTTGAATCACCATCCCGGACCTTAAGCTGTACTACAGAGCATTTGTAATAAAAACTGCATGGTATTGGTACAGTGACAGGCAGGTAGATCAATGGAACAGAATTGGAGACCCATAAATGAACCCACACATCTATGGTCATTTGATCTTTGACAAAGGAGCTAAAACCATGCAGTAGAAAAAATATATCATTTTCAAGAAATGGTGCTGGCTCAACTAGTGGTTAGCATGTAGAAAAATGTAAACTGAACCATTCCTATCTCCTTGTACAAAACTCAAGTCCAAATGGATCAAGGACTTCTACATCAAACCAGATACATTGAAACTAATAGAAAAGAAATTGGTGAAGAACCTCGAGCACATAGGCACAGGGGAAAAGTTCCTGAACAGAACACCAATAGCTTATGCTCTAAGATCAAGAATTGACAAATGGGACCTTATAAAGTTTCAAAGCTTCTATAAGGCAAAAGACACTGTCAATAGGACAAAACGACAACCAACAAATTGGGAAAAGATCTTTACCAACCCTATATCTGATAGAGGGCTAATATCCAATGTATACAAAGAACTCAAGAAGTTAGACTCCAGAGAACCAAATAATCCTATTAAAAAATGGGGTACAGAGCTAAACAAAGAATTCTCAACTGATGAATACCGAATGGCTGAGAAGAATCTAAAGAAATGTTCAACATCCTTAGTCATCAGGGAAATGCAAATCAAAACAACCTTGAGATTCAACCTTACACCAGTCAGAATGGGTAGGATAAAAAACTCAGATGACAGCAGATGCTGGAGAGGTTGTGGAGAAAGAGAAACACACCTTCATTGCTGGTGGGATTGCAAGCTGGTACAACCACTTTGGAAATCAGTTTGCCGTTCCTCTGGAAATTGGACATAGTTCTACCAGAGGTCCCAGCTATACCATTTCTGGGCATATACCCAGAAGATGTTCCAACATGTAAGAAGGACACATGCTCCACCATGTTCATAGCAGCCTTATTTATAATAGCCAGAAAGTGGAAACAACCCAGATGTCCCTCAACAGGGTAATGGATACAGAAATTGTGGTACATCTACACAATGGAGTACTACTCAGCTATTAAAACCAATGAATTTATGACATTCTTAGGGAAATGGATGGATCTGGAGACTATCATCCTGAGTGAGGTAACCCAATCACAAAAGAACACACATGGTATACATTCTCTTTTAAGTGATTATTAGCCTAGAAGTTCGGAATACACAAAGTATAATCCTCAAACCACAAGAAACTCAAGGAGAAGGAAGATCAAAATGTAGACATTTCATTCCTTCTTAAAAGAGGGAACAAAATACCAATGGAAGGAGTTACAGAGACTAACTATGGAGCAGAGAGTGAAGAAAGGACAATCCAGCCTGATATAGCTGTCTCCTTAGAGGCTCTGACAGTACCCGACTAATACAGAAGTAGAGGCTCAAAGGCTTCCATTGAACTGAGTTCAGGGCCCCCAAATGAAGGAGCTAGGGAAAGGACTGAAGGCGCTGAAGGGTTTGCAGCCCCTTAGGACAAACAACAATATGAACTAACTAGTACCCTCAGAGCTCCCAGGGACTAAACCACCGACCAAGGATTACACATGGTGGGACTGATTGCTCAGGTAGCACATGTATAGTCAAGGATGGCCAAGTCAGTCATCAATGGGAGGAGAGGCCCTTGGCCCTGTGAAGATTCTGTGCCCCAGTGTAAGGGAATGCCAGGGCCAGTAAGCGGGAGAGGGTGGGGTGGCAAGCAGGGGGAGGGGGGAGGGAACCGGGGTTTCTTCTTGGTGTTTTGTTTTTTTTGAGGGGAAACTGGGAAATATGACATATAAATTAAGAAAATATCTAATTAAAAAAAGATAAGAGAAAAATAAAAGGTAAAGTAGGGATGAAAAGAAAAGAATATGAGTTATAAGGGTGCAAAACAAAAATTCAGGATCATTTTATTTCTACTACTGTGAAGGTTATTTCACATATAACACAAAGTTACCAGAACTTTTAATCCCAAAGAATAGTACTTATTATTTTGATCATTTTAGGTAGACTGTGGTTCCTCATGCAATACTGACATAAATTTTAGGAAAATGTAATAATTTTTGAGAATGTTCTCCTGACATATTATGTTTCTTTTAATGACAATTATTTTTAAAATTATTTTATTTGCTATGAGTATTAACTGTTGTCTTAGTCAGGGTTCTCTAGAGTCCCAGAATTTATGGCAGTCTCTATGTAGTAAAGGGATTTATTGATGACTTACAGTTTGTAGTCCAACTCCCAACAATCAACTCCCAACAACAGT